>CAKNWT010275156.1:977-11260 GCA_932066315.1 Andricus coriarius | reverse complement strand
TCCGCAAATGCTCCTTTTCTGGCACAAAACTAGACATGATTACTCAAGGAAAAATTTATGTTGTTGTATAAAAAAACTGAATATGTGCACTGATTTATGTAGCCAGGTGTCGAACTCACACAAAAAAAACATGACGTTTCTATTGTAGCTAAATATGTTCACTACCGCCATCTCTGAGCAAACAGCGGATTTAAGCTTATACGCCTGGTATCTAAGATAAGATAATTATAAATAATAATAAATTGTTTGAAGAACTATTATTGTTAACTTGTATTATTTATTACTTTACTGCGTAAAAAGTGGTAAAAATTAAAAAAAAAACACAACTTTCTAGCATTATTCCAATTGAATATTATTAAAAATGATAATAGATTGTTTAAACAATTATTGTTATTGACTCAAATTAATTATTTACATCACTCTAATTGAAAATTGGACAAAAAGTGCAAAATTAAAAAAAAACTGCAATTTTCTATCATTATTCTAAGAGAATATTATAAACAATTACAATCAATTGTTTAAAAATTATTTTTGTTGACATTAATTATTACCTCAATCTAATTGAATATTGGGCAAAAAGTGGAAATTTTTTTTAAAAAACGCGACTTTCTAACACTAATCTAAGTGAAAATGATAAAAAAAATAATAATTTGTTTGAAAAATTTATTTAAATATCTAACTATCAGTATAAAGTAGCATTTTATGTATTAGAAACAATTTGCAATAGAAAAACCGCAAAAAATCATAATTAGCGCCAAAACTCGCAAAACACATTTTTTCACTTATAGGGTTTTTGTGGGATCCTATAAAACATACTTATGGGGACGATATTTAAAAAGTAATATTTATTCATATTCTATGGCTGAGTGTGACGAGAAATGTTAAGTTTCAACTTGGCTCAGCTAATATTGACGATTCTGAATAAAATGTACAAAAACGTATTTTTTTCTTATGGGAAACACGTGTTAAAATTGATGGGGCTTGCGCCACCTCTAAATGTTATTTTTATTTTTCCAACAAACAAAAATGCATTTATTTTAGTATGGATTGAAACAAATTTTTCGTGAAAATATGCCTAAAAATTCGTGAAAAATTGTTTTGGACCACCCTACTCTACATCCCAAAGTTGGGATCACTGGACAAAGAACAGATAAAAACCTATACGAGTACAATCGTTAAACGAATGGGAAGGAATTGTGAAATATTATATTTCAGAATATTTGTAAATATTCCGGAATACTTCGGAATATACGGGAATATTTCGTGAGTGTACGAGGAATATCGCAGTGGTCGACCCCTCGGAAATATTTTTGTAAAGATGAGATGTTTCGAACTTTTTACAACTTTTTTGTGTCAACTATTAGATTCTATTGAATTTTTATGAAAAACATTGAAGTTAGTAGGGGAATGTCCTCGGTTGTGCAGTACTTAAAAAAATCCACTGAAATTGTAAAAAGAAGAAGTAAAAGCAAAATATACCGAAAAACTCTATTAGATGCTATTTTAAACAATTGGATGTAACAATAATGGCAATATTCGAACATAAAAATGTTAAAAGAATGAATTTTGTGGGTGCTGCATAACCGCGTAAATGACTGCTGCACAACCGCGTTTGACGCCATTTTGCGATTGACTTCCAAATTTTTTTCGAGTCAATTATTTCACCGAAATTAATTTTGTATGATAAAATACAGGTGAAAAACTAAAGTTAGTACGTATTGTCCTCACTCTTTTTGCTCGATACTTCAAAAAACAATCAAGTTCAAAAAAATACAAAAAAAAACGTTTTCAGATTTTTTTTATACAGTGTTTTGTGGTGTTCAGAAAAACTACAGCAACAGGTGTCACTGGTTCGGTGTTAACTAAAAAACTGCCCTACAATAACACTAGAAGTTGACAGTTTCACAGCGACAGGTTAATAATCACGTCGATAATTATAATGAAGGGTGCTGCTAAACCGGGTCTGCTGCACAATCGGGGACACCCACCTACTTCTTTTGCAATACCTTCTTAAATAATTAACAAAATGTCTCCATCATAGCTTCTTTTACAGAGAATTCTGATAACTTTCAACCTAATATTTAGAAGAAAAAAAAGGTGGTCGTGGCTATACGTGTACCGAATTTTTGGTACGAATAGCCGGAATTTTTTCGATAGGAATAGCGAGAGCTAGAAAAGGAACTACACTGGAAACTGGATTTGTAAACGGTTTCGGTCATAGCCTTCGACGTAAATCCAGGGACTCCGAACGTAAACCGACAGGGCCGCAGAACAATTTATATGGGATTTCGAGGCACGATGGCTGTTTGTCACGGTTGATTGAACACATCCTCCTCTCTCAGCCCCGCGGCTCAACTCATCAAGAAACCGCCGGGCGGCATCAATTCTTGGAACGCACAAATTCAGTTCACGGAAATGCAGTTTCCAGTGTATTTGTACTGAAAGTTAGGTACAAACAGCCAAGAATTTTCGCTACATATAGATACTGCCAACAATCAGAAGAAAAAGTAGATTTGGCGATAGACGGAAAAAGTTCCCGATCCTAAATAAAATTCCCAGTTTTTTCCTGGTTAAATAAGATTCCCGGGTGATTCCCTGTCCTTTCTAGACAGTATTTTGCACCTTAATTAAAATTTTTGTTAAATGTGCATGTTAAAAAAATCAACACTGTTATAAAATACTTCTACCACATTAGTTTAAGTTTTATATGACTATTAATACCGCAGGTGAATGAAATTTTATTCAAAAGTAGTTAAATTTTCAACTGTATAGCTCATTATTTATAACAGTGAACTTAAAAAACTTTGAGTTTGGCTTGCTGCATTTGGTTGATTTCAATTTGATTGATAGGTTTCGTTCCTCAGGGCTTTCACAATAAAATTATTGATAATTTTTATATAAATTCACTTTGGAATTTTCAACTTTTAAATGCTTTCATTTAAAAATGTACTTTAATTTAATGTCCATCATTTTAATATTAAATTTATTCAGCACAGAATAAAGAACATCGTTTAAATTTTCGAGAATTTTTCTTTAAGGAAAAAATAAGTTTTCGAAATTTTACCTGACTGTCTAAGTCGCCTAAGACTTTAGGATACAGACAACTTTGGAAAAATTTTGTATGACGTTTATTAGAGCACCTAAGACAATCACAGAGTCCGCGAATTTCTTCATGACTAGGAATATCTTATTTTCACTATTTTGGGAGTCATGAAATAATTTTCGGACACTTTTAATTGTTTCGATGATTGTCTTAAATGCTCTAATAATCGGTATATGAAATTTTTTGAAATTTGCGGCCTATCCTAAACAGTTTAATTTTATAAAAGGTTTAAAGATGAAGTATGTTTATTTTTTTATTTTGTATTGAATAGCGATAATTTTAAAGTTTACATTCTAAATTAAATCAAATACTACTTTTTTGTGTATAAATTATTGATACAAGGGTAGGGTGAAATGGATAAGCCCTGATTTCGGTTGCATTGTGATTGAAATTGCAAATATTGAAATAAATAAAGAGAAAGAGAATCTTCTAATTTTACCGTTTCAAATATTAAAATAGGGAGAGTACAACATTTCTGTTAATTATTGTGCATAAAAAATTATTTTGCAGTACATAAAAATGTCAAGCGGGTATATAGATATTTTTCGACGAGCCAGATCAAGGAAACCCCTTCGACTTTAAATTCATCATAGTTCGAAAGAATACTTCAAATTATTACACTTTAAAATATTTGACATTAAAATCAGTAAAATCTGTCTGGATGAAGCAAAATTGTTCAGATTTTAATTAAAAATTGTCTGAATTAAAGACTCAATTCTACAATGAGAATTTAAAATTAGTCCAATTTGGCTTAAATCTAGAAAAAAAAATTCTGAATTTAATCTAAATAACCAGGTTTCAAATGTAACAATTTCAGTTATTCTTTTTTATTCATTACTAAAATATTTATCTGCATTGTATGTATTAGGTTGGTTTTGGTTGACTCTTTCCTTTTTCTCTCTCTCTCTCTCTCTCTCTCTCTCTCTTTTGTTGTTGTTATGTAATTATCTCTATAATGAGCCGGAAGGGAGGCAAGTTTTGAAATCTAATTTTGAATTGTGATTTTTTTTCATGCTCTGATTTCGGTTCATAAAATTATACATAAGGAAGCAGATTTCATTTCAATCTTAAATTCATAATTTTTAGGTTTTTTATTTGGAGTTATCAAGGAAAAACCTTATTTCATCGACTTCTTCTTCTTCGACGTTAAATCAAGAATATTTACATCCCGAAGTTTCTATTCGTAGGTTTTTTATTGTTAAAATAATACATTTTTTAAGTCTAAAGAATGTCTAGTGAAGTATATGACATGCCGAAATATAAGATTAATATTATTCTGAAATCTGAATGAAATATAAGTAAAATAAATTCTGTAAATCTGTTTGATATTCCTAAATTGAAAGATAGAACTTTGAAGGGTGAAAATTCGAGAAGGGCCTGGTGGCAAGGGGTACGTTGTCCTTATGTCTGATGCATCAGTTCTTTTCGCCTTGAATTTCGCATTCACCCGGTAATAATAAGTATTCTTCTCACAAAGAAATATAAATGAGCGTAGGAGTATGAGCCCGATGTTGGCGCGAGCCAGCCGTCCATTGCTAAAATCCGTAAAGGGTCTCAATGCAAATGCTCAAAAGGGTTCCTAAGGTGAATGGATCCCCATCGCACATGAATTTACCGAAATTTTATTATCGTCATCTTACTCCGCCTTTTGCTGCAACGGTTCGAGTTGGGACGAAATCGAAAGGGAGAGTGCAATATAGTCTAAATCTAAATATAGAAAGCTTTCGTTTGCTTTATTTTTATTTTTTTAAATCTCGGTTCCTCCTTCTCTCTGTGCACTTTCCTAATGTTCACGACGACACAGTGACTTCTCTCGTGACACAGTTTTGATTGTCTATCGTCGCTTCGTTTCATGGCTGATTCAAAAACACAATTTTGCATCACTCTAAGTGTTGCAAAAGCTTTTCTTTAAGACAAATGCTGGTCGATTTTCACCTATTTTCCTATTATTATGTTTGATAACGTATAACCCCTTTATGTATGCTACTTACAATTTTAGATCGCGGTCCAATTAAAGCAAAGTGCTCTTCATATTATCGGTTCTAGAATATTAAGGTCACATATGGATAGCACTTGATCATTATGCTAATCAGAAGGGAAGCTTAAAAAGAAGCTATTGTGAAAGTTCATACTCTATTTTGAAAATTAGGGTCAAGATTTGCTCATGTTTCCGGAATTTATTAGCTATACAACTACATCGACAACTTTTATAAAAGTGAAGAGAACGTTCTATTACAATGTTTTTGATGGTATGGTTATTGTTATATATTACTACAACACGGAGAAAACTGATATGGTTGCAGCAACTAAAATTATCCAGATGCGTACAATATGGTTGCATTGTCCACTGGTCTTGTTGAGACATCTTTTATTTAAGTTGACAGATCCAAATGGCATAGTTGCCACAACCACACGCTTTTAGTTACAGTGACGCTATTTGTAGCCCATCCGCATTTAATTTGTGCCGCTTCTTTTGCGTGTATTTGAATAATCTCATGATATGGTTGCCACAACCACAGTATGTGGATCTCGCACAACCACAGTGTTTGTATCTCACCAATTTCTGATTGGTGCGCGCGAAACACGTGCGCCAAAACACATGACGTAGCGTTAGCCATCAGTAGGCCCCGACGCCATCATACTGCTTCTTGTGTGCTACCAATGCACGTGAAAAGAGAGCGCAATCTGGCACAATGACTAAAGTGCTGACATATTGGAATATTAACAATTTCTGAACAATGCAGATTCAAGGAAAAATATGGACAAAATTTACAGGAATGCAAGATTTTCTGGCATAATTTCATAGAGAATTTTTTTCGCATATTAGAAAAATGCGTATCGCCTGATTTCCTCTAAAAAAAAAAAATTTCGTCCCCGAGAGATTGTGCAACTGCAACTGTAGAACCTGCTTGATTTAAAATGGATTCAGTATTGACAGCATGCAAATTTTAATAAAATTTAATGAATAATGACTGCGGAGAATTTTTCTTCAGCCAGCAATGCTGGTTGTGGCAGTAACATTCTGTGGATGAAGGCCTTTACTGTGTGATCGTGACAACCTCAGTGTATGGCTAAGGCAACCACATAGTGTGCTTGTGGCAATTACAGTATATATTTGTGGCAGCAACACAATGTAGGTCTTACAACTAGTCTCTTATACAAAAAGCTATGTAGTTGTGGGAACCACAGTTATAGTTGGACCATATTTATGGATACAATCATACAGTTTTCTCCGTGTTGTGTTGAAAAAAATGCGTTCAAATTCTCATTTTTTAATATAATAATGACATTTTTTTGAAATTTTCATTAAAATTTTAGCGTAATGATAATTTTTTCTTCCTTTCAACATTGACGTTTCTTGAAATTATTCTGCTTTATTATTGTTTTTTCGAAAAAGAGATACATATAATTTTCTTCTTCTTACAGGAATTTCAGCGAAGAATCGTCTATCGTAGTGTGATACCGCCTCGAATAACGCCACCTTAAATTCTAATTGTCTCGGAATATATTTATTTTTTGTATCAAACATTTGTTCTTCTTATTCAGCATCGCCATATCTCTATAGCTCGTTTTTATTTTTGTTTTCAATTAAAATTTTGACTTTTAATCACTACCCAAAGCTGATTCTCGTCCTCTTGGATGACTTATTCGGAATTGGCTAACTTTTTTTCATACAATTTTGTTCACCCGCATTCAGAAATTTAATATCTCGTAAGTAAGTTTTTATTTTTCATTCATTTTTTATTTTGAGACTGTCAACAACTGACACATATATTTCCTAGAAACTCAATAACTTTTTCTAATCAATTTTTTTGGGCTTAAATCAGCAGCACATCATCTCAGAAGTGGACTTCTGTTTTATCCTTAAATGATGATTTCATTGTTACAGATTTTTTTTTCACTCTCCTGATATATTCCGATTTTTTTTTGGTATTTAATTCTGTACTCCATTCTTCATATATCATAAAAGGATTTTTATAAATGAGATAAGATTTCACACAATCTTTCAAGGTCTTTTGTATTCTAACGGATTTCTAAAAGTTGTAAGTAGTTTGATTGAAATGGATTGCAAATTATTTCAAGTATTTAATTATTTCAAATTATTAGTGCAAAGATTATAAAGGATTTCATGAGATTTTAGGGATAAGAAGAGATTACAAAAGTATATAGTCTACAGGCTATCTTACAGAAAAAATGGAATATTATTAGGTACCTGAAGTTTTGAACTTTCAAATGAACACATTTTTTTTCTCCAACTCTATTTTATCAACAATAATATTGTTCCAACTACGATTTAAAATAATGCATTATAAGTTTCTTTTGTAATCTATTATTTGCAATATAAATAAATGAATATTTTAGCACTGATTCTATTTTAGAGACATCGGTAAAAAATTTCCTTCAATTGAACGTTCAGAACGTAAAGCACATATATTATTTTGAAATGATTCGAACTACTTTATGAGATGATAAGACTTTTTATTGGATGATAAGGAGAATTTAAGTGATTCCAAAAAACCACAGGGTCATTTATCATGAAACCTTAGGGTTATAATGATTATTAAAATTTTTGTCAAGAAGTAAAAGACGATAGATTTAAACAAATTTTATACTGCTGTTTCACGAGATGATACAGAAATTCATTTTGATAAGATTAAGAAAGTGGTTAATATCCGGACTGATATATACTCAAATAAGCACTACAACATTCCAAAAGAAAAATCGCGGAATGTATTGAAAACTGACAATGATCCTTTTCTTCTAAGAGAGAGGTCAATAGTTACGTATCATTGTAACAGGGTGTCAACGGAGACCTACGATAAAATTCCCGTACATTTCCCGTACAATTATCTCAACAGTTCAATTCTGATTCTCCGTCTTTTTTTCACAAATTAGAAGATTTCCTTTAATCCTGAACGATACTTATAGTATTTAATTATTTAGTCAGGTACAACTTTATAAGAGATTTTTCTCTGATATATCTGCTGATAAAAATTCGCTACAAAAAAATTGTATGGCTCTAGAAAATCAAAAACGTAAGGAGGTAAAAAATAAAAAATAGATAAACTTCAATTAAGCGTTTTTAAATTCTGTTGTTTATCTATTTTTCAATCCAATTATTTTATCAGGCAAAACTAGCTAGAAAGAAATAATTAAAATGACTTCAAAGTTCAATATGGAACACAGCTAGAGTTCCTTTGCACTTTTCATGCCATGTGATCATCAATTTTTATGGTGATTTCTTGTCAGTAAAAAGACCTGAGGATCTCAGATGTGAGGTTAAATGACTTCTGTGGCACGTGTATAAAAATGATTCTTTAAGAAGATTTTTATAATCTCCCGAAACAATCTCCCGAAAAGTACGAAAATAAAAATTTTTTCAGATGTATTTCGGTAACGCGCAAAACATAATATGTATTTAGCTGACTATTGTTAATAAATTTGTATTTTCGTAACAAAACGACTTAATAAACTTCGTATTTTTTCAATACGTTTTTTCTGTTTAGTTTCAATTTCTGTTGCCAAATTTTCCCTGTCTGATTATCAAGCTTATGTTTTGTTTTGTCTCTGAATCGTTTGAATATTCCCAAGCGACATTCTACTTTTTGGTAGAAAATTTAGTAATATACTGCGATTGAACAAAAAAAAATGACCATGCTGTTCCACATATGGAACATAAAAAATTCTAGCTTCAAAATTAAAATCCCATACAATTCCCTCTTTTCACGCTTTTCCCACAAGCTACAGGCATCCTGTGTGTAACATTAGAACGAGGGATCCAACTAATAACTAATGGGAAAAAGTACCAAAAAGAGATTACAAATTTATCCAAAAAAACGTATCGTAATAAATGGATGCACCCTCAGGAAAAATTATATTTTCTATCCCAAGACCTAATCTATTCTATGAAGTACAGTATAACAAATCCTCTTTTAGATCCTCTTTTTTCTTAAACGTTTTTTTAACCTAGCGAAGCGAATAGTAAATTTACTTTTCACGCAGAAGCCCTTGTTGTCGTTGAACGCGACTAAGGGTGGTAATTAAAGAATGAAGAACAAGCGAGTACTTTTATGAGGGTTGGAATCCCCGTAGTAACAAACACAAAAGGGGTTAATTCTACCCATTACGCTTTCGCGAACAAGTGCTGCGATTCTCACTGTTGTACCTCCCTCGACACGTAGCGGACGTCATGAGTTGGATGAGTTATGACATTTCGAATGCGTGTGCAACCACTTTTTTCCTCATAAACTTCAACCCTTCACAGACAAGTTCCAACCAACCCAAACAAAGTCTAGGAGAAAAAAACGTCTCAAAAAAATAGTACAAAGCTAGAATTCAGGGTGAGTTTATGTCGAATCGGACAGCCCTTGCTTTCCCATACGGCAAAAGTCGTTTATTACATTTTTTTCCGGCAAACTTACATCGTTTTTTTTTCATTTTTTTCATTAATTTCTTTTAGACAGTCCACCCTATCAGTGTTCGCAAATAAGCAGCCGCGGTTGATTTTCGTAATTGCGAAAGGGGAAACCCCATTGCTACTGCCATTCTTTAAACAAGGGGATAAAGAATTTTTTCAGAATATATTTCATCCCCTGTTTTTCATGTTTTATATCTTTCTCTTCTAAATACATACCGACCCTGACATTCAGAGATGCTACTGAAAGCCTTGGTGGTTCTCCGTATGCGTTTCCTTAATTACAACCAGAGGAGGATCGTATAATTAATTGTGAACGCGAAAGCGAACTCTGATTTGCATCTCGACACCGTCATGTGCTTCGTTATGCTCCTTACAAAGGCGAAACTCCTCTGCAGAGGATCCACTTTATTGATTCTGCACTTTAGAGAAATTGTAAAGTAAAACCAAATAAAACGGGACTGAGTAATACAAGTATAAACAAATACATAATACTACAAGGGGCCGTGCAAAAACAACGTCATGATGTTTTAAAAGCTTTATCCACCCAAGATTGAACCCCCCCAGGGTGACGTCACAAATAAAAATATCCCCCCCACCCCTTTTTAAGTAACAATTTTTTCTTAAATTTCATTTCATAAACGCATAAAATAAACACAAACCATACAAACATAAAACTCTCTCTCAAAACGGGGCGAAAAAGGCGATTTTTCACAAAAATAGGGGAATAACAAGGGAATACAATTTTTTAAATAAAATTAATGT
>CAKNWT010275154.1:0-10165 GCA_932066315.1 Andricus coriarius | reverse complement strand
ATATATTACATTTTTAACTATTATATTACAAATAAAATTTCTAACGCTACGGGGTATCGAACCTACATCTATACCTAAATCTATCGCCTAGCAGTCAGGAGTCTTAACCATTGCGCTAAACCTACGAGTTGAAACTCGATGAAAAAGCAATCTTCATAAGCTACAGCTCAAAAAAGTTAAAATACCAAATTTTAAATTCTCTTTTTCTAATTAAATATTTATTATTATACGACGTTATGTAAGTGTAAAATATACGAACTGTTAACAGAAATATGAATAAAATAATTTTTTAATAAATAGTTTATATCGATTACAATTTTTCTTCGTATAATATTTCGTTTTCTAGCCTTTTAGACTGCTTTACAACTTTCTACAATGACAGGAAATGTAATTTTTTATGACCGTTTGAAATTTTTAACGACCAAACTTAGAAACTTGATCGTGAACTTTGACAATGTTTTCATAACGAATTTTTTTAACTTTCGTGTAAGGTTTGGGTTTCAGGTGTTGTAGACCATTTTACAACGTTTAAGATACACATAAAATGTTGTATTTATAGTTCTCAGAAATTTTAGAACAGATGAAACATATTTTTGAACGTATTCAACATTTTTTTTTAAATATTTATTCTCTCGGCATAGTACTGCACCGCTCGTAGAGCGACCCGTTAGCCAGTACTGGACGAATGGCCGATTATCTGAACTGGTGACCAGTAATGGGCCAGTACTACGCTGGTGGCGAACTCCGGCGGAGTATGGACATTTCCACCCATTGTAAAAGTCACTGAGCCCAGTTATGCGCCTTTGCTGAGTCAGACTCCGGCTTTTTCTATTACAACATGTTTTGCCAGAGTAAAGACGAAGTTGGGAATAGCAGAGTGCCGAGTCTGAGCCGAAATCTGGCTTTTCCTCTTAAAACATGGTTTTCTGTACTAAAAGTCACACAGGACCCAGTGATGCGCCTTTGCTGGGCCAGACTCAGGCTTTACCCATTAAAATATGTTTTTCCAGAGTAAAGACGAAGTTGGGAACAGCAGTGCGCCGAGTCCGGGCCAAAGTCTGGCTCTTCCTCTTAAAACATGGTTTACCGTTGTAAAAGTAACACTTGGTCCAGTTATGTACCATCACTGGGCCAGACTCTGGCTTTTCCTTTTAAAACATGTTTTGCCAGAGTGAAGACGAAGTTGGGAACAGCAGTGCGCCGAGTCCTGGTCAAACTCTGGCTCTACCTCTTAAAACATGGTTTATCGTTGTAAAAGTAACACTTGGTCCAGTAATGTGCCATCACTGGGCCAGACTGCGGCTTTTCCTATTAAAACGTGTTTTGCCAGAGTAAAGATGAAGTTGGGAACAGCAGTGCGCCGAGTCTGGGCCGAACTCTGGCTTTTCCTCCTAAAACATGGTTCGCCGTACAAAAAGTCACACTGGTCCCAGTGATGCGATTTTTCTGGGCCAGAATTCGGCTTTTCCTATTGAAACATATTTAGCCAAAGTAAAGACGAAGTTGGGAATAGCAGTGCGCCGAGTGTGGGCCGAACTCTGGCTTTTCCTCTTGAAACATGATTTACCGTTGTAAAAGTAACACTTGGTCCAGTAATGTGCCATCACTGGGCCAGACTCCGGCTTTTCCTATTAAAGCATGTTTTGCCAGTGTAAAGATGAAGCTGGGAACAGCAGTGCACCGAGTCTGGGCCGAACTCTGGCTTCTCGTCTTAAAACATGGTTTGCCTTATTAAAATTCACACTGGGCCCAGTGATGCGCCTTTGCTGGACGAGAACCCGGCTTTTCGTATTGAAACATATTTAGCCAAAGTAAAGACGAAGTTTGGAACAGCAGTGCGCCGAGTCTGCACAACAGGGGATCATTTGCCTTCTAGAAATTATCAATTAAATACGATTCAGAACGATTCACAGTTGTCAAAACTTCAATCGTTTTCAATCGTTCCTAATCGGTGTACCATTTGTTAATAGATTTTAATTATTGTCTATTGTGTATAGATGTTATGTTTCCATTTCTAAAGTTCCTAATTGTTTTCAATCGGGGAGGCAATTTAGGTGGCGACCGGCGTTTGATTTCTCTGACGAAAAATAACCTAAAATAGAACACATTTTTCTTCGCGTACTTGTAATAAATAGGCCCTTTTCTAAGCATAAGCTAGCTAACTTTTCTCCGTTATAATTTTTTCTTGGATTCCCATATTTACCTAGTACCCTATCTGTATCTGTAGCTTGACATTCGACGACGACATATCCGTTAATATCTCCTACTAAAATTTTTCTTTCATCTTGATTGCAAGTACTAATTGTATCATTTAAAGTGCCCAGAAGGCGTCTTTGACTTCCCTCGGTTCTCTACCAACTGGGGCGTAGCACGCTATGATGAATAATCTTCTGATTCCTACCTTAATTCTAGCCTACAACAATCTGGGAGATACAAAATCATGATCTTTGAGATATTGTCTCGCTTTTTCATTCATAATTAAACCGACCCCTTGACTACCATGTGATTCGCTACCTACTCCTGACCAGATCTCAAAACCACATTTCAATACCCCATTTTCTATGTTTCTACATTGGCGACCCTTTTTCTTCGCCTTAGGTACACATAAAATATCTAGTTTCCTTACCTGCATAGTTTCTCGTAGTTCTCTTATCTTAAGATCATTCATCCTCTAGCATTCCAAACACCCAGTCTCCATTCATCGCCTGAAACTCGTCCTTTACGTTTACCGTGTGTATGCATTTCGTCAATTACAGTTGCAGTCCATTCCGGGACTATCTTATTATTTGTATTATTCATTGTTTAAATTGTAGGCCCAACTAGCACCTTTATGCGTGTATTTTGATTTTATTGATTTTAGTGATTTTATTCAATTTATTGATTGATTTCATTGGATTTTGTAATGAAATAAAGAAAATCAATATAAATATTCGATTTTTTCATTAAAAAATACAATTAAATGAATCAATAAAATCAATGAATTAAATGAAATCTCTAAAATCAATTTATTATCAATAAAATCAACAACATCGATCACATTGATCAAATCAATAAAATAAAATTTATACTCGTTTCACTGATTTCATTATTTTTATTGATTTTACTTATTTTATTCATTTTATCCGTTTTATTGATTTTATTCATGTTTTTCATTTTATTGATAATTTATTGGAGGATAATTGGAATTTTTTAGCATCCCCGCCCTCCAAAAACTTATCACAAAAAAAATGTTGTTGCTCCACCCTATTAAAAAAATATTCATATTTATCAGAAAAAAATTGTCATAATTTTCCGGATAACTGGTTTTCATAATTTGGGAAATCCCCAAATTTATGCATCAATCCAAGAAATGATTAATAAAAAAAATTAACAGATTGATAAAAATATTTTGAGTCAAAAATAATAATTTTTGTATTCCTAAAATACATTTTCAAAACTCTTTATTATTGTTTTTATAATATTAATGCATATTTACGGTAATCTATTAAGGAAAAAGAATTAGAAACAAAAAAAAAATTGAAAAAAGTACGAGATCGGAACGCATGACGGCAGCCTCTGTAGCCTGGAATCTGGAACTTTACCGTCCTAGGTCGCTTTCTTCTTGGACGGTCACATCTGGTAATATCGAATATTATAGTTTGGTAAATTAATAAAATAATAATTCATAAATAGACTTGCAGCGAAGTCCAGTTTTGAAATATCAGAATTTGAAATTTGTGATAGTTTTGAAATTTATTGCTTTGCGAACTGCGCAATTGATAATATATAAAGAAATGTGAAGACTTGCCAGTTTTTTAATGCTGAAATTATCAATGTAAAAAATTTTGTAATATAAATAATAACAGTTGGGCGACTTGATAAACTTGAAATTGATAAATAAATCTGCAGAGGGCCTAATTTGAAAATTTCACAATTTGAAATTGATGGTTTTGGAATGTATTGCTAGGTGACTTCATAAACTTATAATTTATAAAGAAAAGTGAAGACTTGTCAGTTCTTTAATATTGGAATTATCAGTGTTGAACATTTTGTAGTATCGCAATTTATACTTGGTCGACTTGATAAACTTAGAATTTATAAATAATTTTGCAGAGGGCCTAATTTGAAAATTTCAGAATTCGAAATTCGTGGTTTTGGAATTTATTGCGGGGTGACTTGATAAATTTTTAATTTAGAAACAAATTTGAACACTTGCCAGTTTTGTAATGTTGGAATTATGAATGTGGAAAATTTTGTAATATCAAAAATAACAGTTGAGCGACTTAATAAACTTGAAATTTATAAATAAATTTGCAGAGGGCCTAATTTGAAAATTTCAGAATTCATAATTGATGGTTTTGGAATTTATTTCTGGGTGAATTGATAAATTTATAATTTATAAAGAAAAGTGAAGACTTGCAAGTTCTTTAATATTAGAATTATCTGTGTAACATTTTGTAGTATCGGAATTTATAGTTGGGCGACTTGATAAACTTGGAATTTGTAAATAAATTTTCAGAGGGCCTAATTTCGAAATTGCGAAATTCGGAGTTGATTGTTTTGAAATTGATTGCTGTGTGACTTGATAAATTTTGTAATTTATAAAGAAATGTGGACACTTGCCAGTTTTGTAACGTTGGAGTTATCAATGTGGAAAATTATGTGATATAAAAATAACAGTTGGGCGACTTGATAAACTTGAAATTGATATATAAATTTGCAGAGGGCCTAATTTGAAAATTTCACAATTTGAAATTGATGGTTTTGGAATTTATTGCTGGGTGACTTCATAAACTTATAATTTATAAAGAAAAGCGAAGACTTGCCATGGATCAAATTCAATGCATTTGTTCCAATGTTTTCCCCTCAGTAATCAAAGAAGCGAAGTTAGCTGGTGGTTGAAGTGAAAACACCTAATGTGTGGTTCAGACTTCAGAGTATTGGAGCGTGAATTTGACAGGTGATCTGCATGCCGTGTTTGCTTTGCTGCTTACAACTACAGTCTTCTGGTCTTCACATACACAGGACATCTCAATTTTGTACACAGTATTCTCCATTTCGCGACGTATTTAGCAAAATTGAGGTTCACCATCATCAAGTTGTGGGTCTTAGGATGTACGGTGACGCCTGAAAGTGCTTTTGTGACATCAGAATTGTGAGTAGAAAAATAAATTTGCTAACGGTTCTCGCCGTTCAAATGCTGTATTCATACATCCAAAGATTTCACCCTTTCGAAAAATTTATAATTTCCGTAAAAATAATGATTTCCTCAGCCAAAGACATCATTCTTCTAAATTGTATTGATCCGAGGATCTCGCCAAACCCCAGATATTTGACAAGTTTTCTTTCTTACGTTCTCAAATACTTGGGGAGAAGTATATTTTGAGTTAGTGCGGTACCTATAATAAAAAATATTCCAGGTCAGATTTAACCAACACCCTTAAGTTTAGAAACAGCCTCCGTGCCAACTTTTAACAACAATAATTACTGCGATTGTTATTAATTTTGTTATATTTTCTATATCACTTTATCTGCTTTGAAATTAGAAATAATCAATTTAATATTTATCATTAATCCAGAATGATAAAGGACATTATTTTCACTTTCAAAAATGCACCGCCCAAAAAGTCCCTTAGTAGAAACGTGTAGTTGGATTTATCTGAGGTTTTGAGTGAATAAACCCAATTTGGAAAATTTGACGCTTTACTCCTTTTGCATTTCTATGTTTCATTTTATCTAAAAACTAAATAATATTTGACTGACTTGTAATGTTTTCAAATAATGTTTTATTCAGTAAATATTGGAAATACCTGATGCGTATAGGTAAAAAAATGAAGGTCAGATTTAACTTCCGCACGAAAAACTACTTCAGAAATGGCATATCGCATTTCATGAATACATATATCACATTTCGCAGACCAGTGGACATTATCAAATATAAAATATATTGGCAAACCTTTTGCAATATGACGTTTAGAATTCAACTATGTTGTAAATATTAAGAAAAATCACAAGAAACTCGAATTTTCCCATAATTCCGAGTACTAAACTAACAATCTTTTGTATTTGACAAAACTGTGCCAAAAAAGATATTCAATTAAAAGAATAGCAGGCGAGAATTCTAACCTAAAAGCTTTGCTGGAATCTCGAATCAAAATAACGCCTATTTTTCAATTTAACCTGTACTCATATCATAAAATGATGAATAACCTACCTTTCTGGTTCTGCGAAGTCATTGTGACCACCAAATGGCGACGAATGAAAACTAATTTCTCACAATTAGATGGAATGAAAGCAATGGCAATCTTCTTCTCGCGCCCTGAAAGTGTGGTCGCCATTCTACTGCGCACGCGCACTTTCATATATGAAGTTATTGCACCGTGCGCTTTTGAAAAAACAAAATGATCTACAAATTATAGTTTAAGAAATAAATTCAACTTTCTTTGTAATTAATGCGTGATAAATCTGGAAGTAAATTGAAATTAATCAGTAAAGCTTATAATAAAACTATGGAAAGGTGAAAAAATAGACGTTGATTTATATAAAGCACATTCAATAAAAGTAACTAGACATCTTTTCCGACACATACAATCATACATACAATTATACAATCTCTAAAGTACGCTCGAAGTCAAAGTGACATTCGCATTTCGCTCGTAATGTACTATAATAAAATATTGGTTATGTTTCTGAATTCGGCGTTGCCAAGTATTCCCTGAGACTTCCCCACTTAGGGTTTTCAAAAGAAAACCCCTCCAATTCCACTAAAAGAAAACTTAAGATACCATCTGTATCTCAATATTATTTTATTAATTTTTAACCAGAACAACGAGAAAATATTTATAAGTAATGACAGAATAACTGTATATGGTTGCCTGATTATCGCCACACTTGATTAAACTGTTTTTATTCAAAATAGAAAACCTGACGAGGGCCTTGTCTAAACCCTACGTTAATTGGAGCTAAATAGGGCAATTTCTGCACGGTATGTAGTAAACCTACCAAGCGTTGTACATTAAATTTAATTTTGGCAATTCAAAAAAAAATCTTGAAAAAGCTGTAACTGCATTCAAATTTTTGAAGCATCGATTTCACAATTTGTCTTGGTACACAAACATAGATACATATCCTGATTTATGTAACTTGTCTCCCTAGTTCGATTATCGAATCTATCCCTGCTCCAATTACAATTCTTCTTCATATGCACATTGCCTCCATTACATTTATATTATTAAGATCACTATAGAAATAGCGTGTGAGATTTATTATCCTATAGATGAAAGCTCGTAACCTTCATTGTAATTTTATGTTTGGACCTTTCGTGGCAGTCGCAATTTTATAAGTCATAGGGCAGTGGCGGACTGGCCATAGGTTGGGATGCGGGAAACCCCGCCGACACCCTCTCTATCAGCCCCCCCCCCCCCCCAAGGCATATAGCCGCCATCTAAGATCATTTTTTTAAACAATGTAAATGTTTTTAATATTAAACAATAGAAAGCAGAAGGAATTTACTAAAATGGTACTCCGTGTATACATATTGTACTCCATAAGCTATTTAGTCATCAACATATAACATCGTACATGAATTCCAAATTATACTTCCAAAGAAAATAAAAGTTTTGTGAGGATTAATTTGTTTGTCGTTCCAGGATTCGTAACTATGCAAAAAATAATTGTATAACAGAATTTTTTCTCATTATATAAAGCATTAGAAATGTATTGATTACCTGCGCTTATCAAACTATAAATATAGTTCAAAATTATTTCGTAAAACTTTAATCGTTGCAACATATTATTGTGTAAACGAAAGGAGTTAAAATCCTTTTTTTATAAAGTAATACTATAAAGACACTCCCTAAAATTGTAATTATTTAAAAAATATAAAGTATAAAGAAGAAAATCCAATTATTTTCAAAAATTAATTATTATCTTCCTTATCTAGTTTCGATTTTTAACCTATATTCTTCTGTTCAAAATATCCAAAATGAAAGTGAAGGAATATTTGAAATAATTGAATGTATTCAATTGAAGGAAAAAGAGGCAAACGTTTGAACGTCTCGTTCATGACATAATTTTATTTCGAGAGAAAACGATTTTGAAAAGTTGGTGCTTTGACGGTTTTGTACCGTGCTATTCGTGCGACATCTCAAATTTATTTTAAAAAAACAATTAAATTATACGTTTATTTTGGTGTTATTTTTATTTTCTGAAGCAAGTTGTATTAATAATTAAATTTGATAATTGTACAAAACTGATATTTATCAATAATTATTCATAGTAAAAAATATCTGGATGAATATATTAGGTTGAAAATAATTTTTTTGATAACTCATTATGAAATTGAAAAATCTCTGTATTAAAATATTAGTACTGACTTAGTACTTGACAGCACTAAGATTTATTAAAATAGAGATTTTGTTATTTCATAGAGTTATTACAGAAATTAATTTTTAACATAATGGCTTCATGTAAATATTATTTACTTTGGAGAATTATTCTTAAATATAATGTTTTTACGATTCTTAGATTTAATTGATAATAAAACTAGTTTTAGAGAACAGAAATCACACCAAAATGAACGAATGAATTCAATTGTTTTTTCTTTATAAATTCAAAATACCGCGCAAGTTTTGAAAGTTCTGAAGCAACTAATAGCGAGATTAACAGGTTTTTGCATAATAATAGTAATTATTGCAAGTTTTCGATTATATGCTACTGTTATGTTGTAGAAAATAATAAAATATAATAAATATTAATAATATATATATAATAATAATATATATAATAACATCGGTGGCTCAGTTGGTTAGACGCTCGGACTTCGCCTTAGAGGTCCGGGGTTCGATCCCTGAGACGGGTAACTCTTGAAATTTTTCAATGTACCTTTACCGAGATCCTGGTGGTTCGGATCCCACCTTAAGCTGTAGGTTCCCCCATCATGCACTGGACTGCAACCCAGTCCGTGAATGATGGGGTAAAAACCAGGCTTTGCCCAAGGTGTTAGGGCACACGTTCTTATCAGATCACTTGATTGCATTACAATAATGCGTCCGTGACTGATAATATATACCGGGACAGCCCCGTGCATACTATACAAAAATGAAAAATAAATCCAACTACACAAAAACGCCTTCGACACATTGGGCTGTAACCATCTTAAGCTTGAGACAATAATTTTATATATATAATAATAAATAATAATAAAACCCAAAAACATCATTATAAAAGTGGCCCCGAAAATAATTGCGTGTATTTTTTTTGTTTTTTATTGCTTTTCAGGAAGGCGCCCCTACATATCGACTTCTCGCGGGCGCCTCAAGGTACCCACTCCGCCACTGTCATAGGGTGACCTCTTTTTTAAACGTAAAATTAATAGAACTGAAAAAGTAGATTCCTAATTTTATCGATCGCCGATAATTATTTCGATTTATGTATTTCGACTATTACTTTCAGTGTAAGTTGTTATTAAAGATATTATATCTTTGGTTCTTATGACTGACTTTCCCAATACATGAGGTAAAGCAAAATGTATTTCAATAATTTTTCTACACTTCTAATCCACTCACATATGTTCTTCTTTATCATGATATGCGCGTTATATTTCGGCCGATCCCTGCTTTAAATGACGGATAGAATCCGATAGATTTAGATACAAAGCCGGATAAATGTGCGAATAGCCCACGTCGGATTTTGTTCCGTCTCTATCTGGATCTCTTTCGGTTCGTAAAATCTTAAACGGAAAACTAGCGACTCTATCCGGATTTAAATCTGGATGATATATGGAAAATAGCATTTTGTCTGGCTCTATGCGGAACTTTGTCGGAACTTACATTAGAAGACTGTTTTCGTTCAAGTCCGAAGACGATTGCCTATCTGGCTATATCCGGCTTTAAAGCAAACATCGGAAATAGAAAGTTGAATTATTTGCCAGACAGAATCTTATGCGGCCCTATCAGGAACTATTTCGGAACTTACATTAGAAGACTCTTTTCGATTAAGTCTAAAAACGGTTTCCTATCAGGCTCTATCCGACTTTCAGGCGGATATAAACAAATTTATTGATGAAAAACAAAAAACCAAAATTCAAATATGACAATATGTTTTTTTTGTAAGATATACCAGGTGTATAAGCTTAAATCCGCTGTTTTTTAGGTAAAAGAAAGTCGTTTTTTTTGCAGAAAATAAA
>CAKNWT010275139.1:0-10866 GCA_932066315.1 Andricus coriarius | reverse complement strand
AGGAAGAGCCAGAGTTTGGCCCGGACTCGGCGGACTGCTGTTCCAAACTTCGTCTTTACTTTGGCAAAACATGTTTTTATAGAAAAAGCCGGAGTCTGGCCCAGTGATGGCACATTACTGGATCAAGTGTTACTTTTACATCGGAAAACCATGTTTTAAGAGGAAGAGCCAGAGTTTGGCCCGGACTCG
This sequence comes from Andricus coriarius, assembly GCA_932066315.1. Classification (NCBI taxonomy): domain Eukaryota; kingdom Metazoa; phylum Arthropoda; class Insecta; order Hymenoptera; family Cynipidae; genus Andricus; species Andricus coriarius. Next base: position 10,677 of record CAKNWT010275139.1, on the reverse strand, counting down.
GCGCACTGTTGTTGCAAACTTCGTCTTTACTTTGGCAAAACATGTTTTTATAGAAAAAGCCGGAGTCTGGCCCAGAGATGGCACTTTACTGGACCAAGTATTACTTTTACATCGGCAAACCATGTTTTAAGAGGTAGAGCTAGAGTTTGGCCCGGACTCGGCGCACTGCTGTTCCAAACTTCGTCTTTACTTTGGCAAAACATGTTTTTATAGAAAAAGCCGGAGTGTGGCCCAGCAAAGGCGCATCACTGGGCCCAGTATGACTTTTAGTGCGGAAAACCGTGTTTTAAGAGGAAAAGCCAGAGTTCGGCCCAGACTCGCCGCGCTGCTGTTCCACACTTCGTCTTTACTTTGACTAAGCATGTTCCAATAGGAAAAGCCGGATTCTGGCCCAGCAAAGGCACATCCCTGGGCCCAGTGTTACTTTTACTACGTGTCGAAATTTCCACACTCCGACGGAGTTCACCACCGGCGTAGTATTGGCCCAGTACTGGTCACCAGTACAGATAATCGGCCATTCGCCTAGTACTGGCTAACGGCTCGCTCGACGATCGGCGCCATACTATGCCGAGAGTATAAATATTTAAAAAAACATTTAAATACGCTTAAAAATATGTTTCATGTGTTCTAAAATGTCTGAGAACTATAAATACAAATGTCAATCTTAACAACAATCTTAAACGTTGTAAAATGGTCTAAAACACCTAAAAACCTAACCTTGCACGAAAGTTAATATTTTCTTAATTGAAACATCGAAAATGGCGGATTTCGTGGTGCCACGCCCCCTACGAAAATGGCCAAATGCAGCACTTTTGTATGTAATGTTCACGAAAATAAGCTAGGGGGTACGAAAATGTAAACATTAGCCGAAAACCATACTTTTCGGCTCTTCTTTGCAAGTCAGCCTAATCATTTTCGTATCGAGTTCTCATGGAAACGAGACTTATTTACCCCCTTATTTACTGGACCCCATAGCATATGTCAATTTTTACTTTGGTTTACTCAAACCGCCAAATTTTGACATTTTTATTAAGAAAAATAGTATACGCACCTCGAGACGACACTTGATGGATGAAACTCGCGTAAAGTAGAGAACTCAGCCGCGATCTCTCGCGCCTTCGTAGCCAACTTCACTCTCGTTTTGCATACATCACTATTCGTCTGTCACTGCGTAATGTACTATTTCTGTGGGTGATTCTAAAACCAATCTATTCAGATCATTAAATTTTCCATTTAGGAAAAGAAAACAATCCAACCTATTCAAAAGCATTTCTAAATAAATATCTAAAAATCCAAAACATTCTTTTTGCAAAATTGTACATAAAGAGAAGACATCTTTCAAGAAAATTAAGTTAAAAAATGTAAACTCAATTTAAAAGAAATCTCAAAAATAATTCATAAGCAAACCCTGCAGATTGGATAGAATCATGGGTTTAGTGTCTCTATTTAAATTATTTAAATTAAGATTGAAACGAAATCCATTCTATCATGAATAACTTTCACAAACTAAGCAAAAATTGAAAATTCTATTGCAAAAATAATGAAAAAAGAGGGAAAGAGGGAAAAAATCAACCAAAAACCAACCTCTCACTTCTTCCCTTTTCCGCCTTTTTTATACTACGAGGAGACCAACATGTTTCGCAGTCAATTTAGACCTCCTCATCAGGGATTATTTATAGGGAATAATGAAAGGTATGAAAAATGAATAAACTTGTGAAGAAAAAATATAAAACATTATTAATACAATATTTGATTAAGTTCAAGAAAGTCTTGTTGCAAAATTGTTAATCTTAATTTTTTACTAATTAAGTAAAATTCTCTGATATTTTTCACTGGTCCTCCCAGCACATCCATCCCATTACCATTTTTCGCAGCAAAAACAATCAATTTAACAATTTAAAAATATATATAATCCTTTTCTATTTATTAAAAAAAGGGGGGTAACTCCCTGTATTTGATTTTATTTTATTTTGATTTTATGTATATAAAGAACAACTTTTCCATCTATGTTAATGACGTTCATATCACAGTGGTAAATAATGTAAAAAGCCAACATAAGGGACTGCCATTTTAATACGCGTGCCACACTAGTGCCATACTGCATACTCGGAAAGTATTGTAACCATCTTCAGACGACAAAAATGTGCTTATTTTCGGTTACATTACTTTGGTCTCCTTGTGTCTGTTCTCCATGGCATATATTTTTATGTCATCCATATAAAATACATGAGTGACCTTATTCTCGTGATGATTTTTGTCGCCGCAGAAGTACCCAGGAGAATTGTGTAGTGCGAGGGATAGTGGCAGAAGTGTGATGCAAAACAGTAGAGGCCTTATGGTGTCACCCTGAAAGACGCCACTCTGGAAGGTGACGCTGTTCGTTGTCACACGATCATTTCCAGATGAGAGAGTAAATTTAGGTTTTCAAAGGGGTATCAATCTCTCTATGCATCTCACTATGTGTGGATGAAACTTCAAGCTTTCCAACAGACACATGATATATGAGAGATTGAATCGAAACTTTCCGGTAGTCAATCCAGGCCATTGACAGGACGCGTTGATGGACTGCTGCGTCTTTGCAGACGCACCTGTTAATTTAGCAGGTTCTTTCGGCAGCCTGCTACATCCATTTTCGAGCCGCGTTGTTTGTACACCTCTTTCGACACAGGCCCAATTCTTCTAACAATCCTGTCGTTTAGGATAGCTGTAAAGATCTTATACAGCTTGTTCAAACAAGTTATTGACCTGTAGTTCCCTGGGTTAGTCAAGTCGCCTTTCTCCGGTAGGAATGTAATGCGTCCTAACACCAGCCACTGCGGAATATGCGTCTCCGGGTTTAAATATGAAGTGAAGATGCGGGCCAGATGTTGGTTCCTAGAAGGAAATTTCTATTACCAGAAGATCTTCATACCATCTGGTCTTGCAGCGACAAGATTCTGCGTGTCCCTAAGTGCCGTTTTCACGTCTTCGGCAGTGATTGATGCACATTCTTCCTCAGATGTTATGAGGTTGTCGCAAAACTCCATGAAGCAGATGATATTTTTAATGTTTTCTTTCAAATACAGTGTTTTCGAGATCTTGCATACCTCTCTACAAAGCGTCTACCTCGTCAGGCTAGGGTTGATTTTTGACAGAAACAGGAAGATCACTGAAAAGCCGCGATGAGTCAGCGAGAAACTGTCGATTCTCCCTAAAACTTCCCACCCTCTTCTGTATTCTGCTCCTTGCGTCAGATAATTTTTGTATTTTGTTAACAATGTGCTGCTTGATTGTCATCAGATTTTACTTGTTCAGTGTGTGATGGTAGATCCTCAATTCGTGGGTGAATTTTCGGTCCAGCCAATCTTCTTGTTCATTTTATGCAAGCGTCTTTTTGCTTTTTGCTCCATCGTCGGGTTCAGCCTTCGATTTGAATCGTCCAAAGCTCTCGCCGTACTATAAAACTGAATAATTGATGGTCCAGAGGTCGGATTCCTCAGAAATAGCCTCACGAAGGGAGGCATTCTTTTCAGCCAGATCTTGGGGTTTAGTTGGAACCTGGATGTTGATGTTCTGACATCACTATCATCTCTCAGGGGGTCTTCCTCTTCATCTGCCGCTTTTTCATGCAGCGGTTGGGGAAGCGCTCTTCGTTCATATCCAGTTTACGAAAGGTAGGCAGCTTGATTTTGAATAGACTGTTGCGAAACGTGTTGAAGCACTGGGTGTTTCTGGTACCAAGGAGTGTGCATACGCGCCATAAAGCCTCCGTGAATAGGTCTAATGCTAGTATCGTAGCAGTCCAGCAAGTCATCCTTGAGTCGAGTCGTATACCTAATGTGAGCGTTTTTCCGGTTCATCGCTGTGTTTCCATGTAAATTATATTCAGTACCCCAAACTCTAGGGTGATCTACACTGCCTGCCGATACATTGGCGGGTGTTCTGCGCATTCGACAAGCCAAGGAAAGGTAGTCCATCCTTGTAGAGCCCAGAAGTTGAATAGTGTAGGCTTCATGTCAACTGAGCTGCTACAAAATCGAATTTTTTCATAAAAAGTGTAATATCGTACAAATATTTCGTAAATCAAAATTTTCTGGGATCTGACACTGGAGCTTCATCTATTTAATTTATATTGAAATTTTTAGACCAATCAGTTTAATAGTGTAGGCTCCAAATCGATTGAACTATTAAAAAATCGAAGTTTTAGCATAAGAAAGGCAAACGAGGGGTAAACAAGAGATATTGGCGTGAAATTTGGATTGGACAAGTGTTCCAAGATTAATCTGAAGCGAGCATGAATTAATAATGTTCCCGGGAAACCTGAGCTTGTTGAAATGAGTGTTATTAGACATCTTGACACTGGAGAAACCTAAACATACCGAGGCGTACCTCACAGCCGCATTGAGGACATAGCATGCGTGGAGCTGTCCGAAGCAGATGCAAGCGTCTTCTTTGACAGATATGGTCTTCCAATCTGTCGGCGTTAAAAAAGGTATCTGCAACTAATATGCTTGCCATCTCGGTTCTGCTCTACTCGTTTAGGGTAGTTCCATGGGCAAAACAGGAGCTCACGGCCCTCGATATCCCCACGCGTAAGATCATGCATATGACGCAGACCTTGCATATCAATTCGTCTGTTCCGCGAGTATACATCCCATGTCGTCAAGGCGGGCGTGGACTTCTAAAACTCCAACTTCTTTATAACCAAATTATTCTGGGTACAGCCTACGTCGTTGCAAATGAAGAGATCCTCTTCTAAAAATGGTCAGGAAACACGAGATGATTGGCAAAGGAGCGTAATTTTACAAAGCCGCGGAGCAGGCTGCCAAGACCCTTGACCTGATTTTAACATAAAAAATGAGGAAAGTGCATTACTGCATCTAGATGCCTGACTTCTACACGTCCGAGCGAAAAAATCAGAGGTTCAAAAATTCCGCCAACAGTTTCTTGACAAGAAAATGCACGCAAACTTTCACAGAAATATAGAAAATCAGCCCTTGTCGAAGGTGCTAACTTTTGCTTTTCTCAGATCAGCCGTACTTACTTCAGGCACAGAGGGTTTGATTTTCGCATACCAGGGCGGTGTCATTCGCACCTTAGAATACCGTATCCGCATTTTACGTCAAGAAGTTCCCAGCGACAGGTGCTGAGCGTGTCACGCCCACGCTAAGTACCTACAACACATACTATCCAGGTGTCCCGCTCACGCTGGAACGACGTATTTCTGCAGACAAATGTGGGCCTAAGAGTGCTTTATTTCCATCTCTGTGGCTCGTACGATGTTGACCGCGACCCTGCTCTGCCGAATGCTCCGAGGGAGAGTAATCATAGATAATTCTAAAAATTTATAATAACAGCGGTAAAATATGAATTCCAAACTACAACATGTTTCTAATTTTGTACCTACAACATCATCGCAGAAGATTTCAGACATCGTATTAAATTAACTTATAACATTCTCATCTCATCAATCACTTGATTTAGTCCGTGGCTATGATAAAAAACCGGATTCACCCGAGAACAAGTTTAAAAAAAAAGTAAAAGGCTCAGTCCATCGAGAGCCGGATGAGAAAGGCTGTTCTTCTGGGATCACTTCATATGGTCCATCAACACTGTTCCTCATAACATTCTACAAAGATGAGTAGCTCTAAAAAAGTATCCAGAGGTGAAACTTTCATCTCCAACTGTGCCGTCTGCCGCGTAAGGTCATCCGCGGCTAGAGATCGGACTCCAAGGAACAGTGTTTTAAGAAGTCTGTTGCGTAAGTTTTCCGCTTTTGCTTACCATCTAAGAAAAGAAGGAGCAAGAGTGGATGATGTACACATTTTAGTTGCGACGGGGTTGGTTGCTTTAAGGAACTTTAATCGTAGCTTCTGGAGCCTACAAGTTCTCAAATAAAAATTGCTGGCTAATAATTGGCGTAGGGATATGGCGACCCCATCGCCCGAGAGCTCCGGCTCTTGCAGTCAGCCACGTTGCATTGGGCTAACTCCCCAATTAAATTAATTATGCGGTTACGTGACCAGTATCGCGCAGTGCCATCCACAATAGGCCTCTTTCGTATAGAGGCCTTGTTTCAATTAGGAGTGAAAATAGGACCGAACCAAGGCGACCACCAGGCAATGGCCCCGAAAAAAAACGCGAGAACATCGTTTTAAATGGTCGGACAAACTCACGAGGGACATCCTTACCTGTTGGCAAAGAAGCTCACCGGCGCGAAGAGGATACATGCAGTGGTTACATGAACGTTGGGTCAATATGCACCCGAAATATGCATATAAAACGCCTCAGTGTTTAAAAGATCAGGTATCCTTTTTCCGCAAAAACGGATTTGAAGCTCTTTTTCTGCAAGAAGAAGAGCAACATCCTCCAGCGAACATACCACACGTTCCAGAAAGACCACCTTTGCAGATAGCCGATAATGCCAACATGAGAACTAGGAGGTCAAAAATGTAACTGCCGAGCGTGCAAGCAAGAGCCAGAAACACTTGGTCATGTTCTCAGTGGATGCTCAAAGTATGCATGCTACGGATACATAGGAAGATAAAATGCGGTTCTAAAAGTGTAATATTAACATCTTCGGCACTTATATGGCGTTGATCTAATTCCCGTCTTGCTATACGACCAGGAGGAACTCGAGTTCGTTGTGAAGAATGATCTGTGTAAGATCTTCTGGAACAGTAGATTCTACTGGCACAGATTCTCTTATGTGTATCGTACATTAACATGAAGTCATCAATGCTGCGGCGTTTCTATACACTACACATGGCCTAGCATCACTGACATCTTTGGTGCTCAAAAGTCATGTACAGGAAGCAGAACATTCGCTTCTACTAAGAGAACATGCTGATAAGCCCCTTCATGGTAAATTCTACGGCATTATACGTAGAGAAGAGCTATCGATGGGTCTATCCAACATGTTTCTTGAAACTGCTGGATTGAGATCGGAGACTAAGGGACTTCATTTTGCCTGTCAGGACGGCCCTATGGACACCTTAGTTTGCCGCGAGTGCATAATGAATGTACCTGTAGGCGATACCAACTGCCGAGCGTGCAAGCAAGAGCCAGAAACACTTGGACATGTTCTCAGTGGATGCTCAAAGTATGCATGCTACTGGTGCATAAAGCGACACAATACGGCTCTAAAAGTGTTAAATTACTATCTTAGGCACTTCTATGGTGTTGATCTATTGCTTGTCTCGTCATACGCCCAGGGGGAACTCGAGTCCGTTGTGGAGAATGATCTACTGGAATTTCTCATCCTCCACCACTCAACGTATCAGTGCTACAAAGCCTGATATTGTCCTCCAAGATCTGAAGGCGAAGATCATTCAAGTGAGTGAATTCTCGGCACCAGCCGATGGTAATATCACGGTAAAGGAGGAAGAAAAACGGCGAAATATCAAGCACTTCTTTTCGAGCTGAGCAGGCTGTACTAAGGCTACAAAGTCCATCTTGTAGTTTTCATAATCGGCTGTCTTGAAGGTATGAAAGTTTCATTACTTAGCCAACTCAACAAAATCCCGGCTTACCAGCATCAAGTTCAATCCATCTAGAGCCGGATGCAAAAGGCTGTGCTTCTGGGATCACTTCACCTGGTCCATCAACATTATTCCTCATAACATTCTACAAAGTTTGGTAGCTTTATAAAAGTATCCAGTGTTGAAGCCTTATTCTCAAACTGTGCCGTCTGTCGCGTACGGTGATCCGCGGCTAGAGACCGGACTCCAAGGAACAGTATGGTACGAAGTCTCTTGCGTAAATTTCCCGCTCTTGCTTACCTTCTAGGATAGAAGGAGCAGGAGTGGATGACGTACATGTTCCAGTTGCATCGGGATCGGTTGCTTGAAGGAACCGTCATCGTAGCTTCTGGAGCCTACAACTTCTCGAAATTGCTGGCTCAGTTGGTTAGGCGGTCGGACGTCACGTTAGAAGTCCGGGGTTCGATCCCTGAGCCGGTACCTCTGGAAATTTTTTTATGTACCTTTACCGAGGTTCTGGTTGTTCCGATCCCACCTTAAGCTGCAGGTCAGCTCAGCACGCACTTGACTGCAACCCAGTCCGTGAATGATGGGGTAACAACTAGGCTTTGCTCAATATGTCAATTTTTTATCACACTGATCTTATCAGATCACTTGATTGCATTACAAAAATGCGTCCGTGACTGATGATATATACCGGGACAGCACCGTGCAGACTATTTAATAATCCAACTTTAACAAAAAATGCTTTCGACATATTGGGCTGTAACCATCTTAAGCCTAAGACAAAAATGAGATATATATTATCCACAAGTTTTGATTTATTAATTTAATTTTCATTTATAATACGAATATCAATACTAATTATATGGAGCATTATATTGTGTGAGTATCAAATATTCTTATTAGTTTAAAACAAGTATTTTGTTTACTACAATTTTTTGTTCAAAAAGAAGTGAAATCCCACCAAAAAAGTCTACGATGCAAAAAAATTCGCTAAGTAACAAATTATTAGTACAATCAAAATAATTTGTGAAATCGAAGTTTTCAAGTAATTCTGAAAGATCTAAATTTTCAAATTTATTAAATTGATCAAACTGCAGAAATTTTGAGAATTTTATTGAAAAGATAAAATTGAAAGCTTGGCGAGATTTTCTGTTAGAATTTCTCGGCAAACTTTGATTTGACAAAGTTTTTGTTGAGATAAATATATCGCAAAATGAGCTATAATAAAAAAGGAAATTAATTTAAGAATAATTTTTGATATGATTTTGTATTAAAAAATCGAAGTATCTCCTCGTCCTGAAATTCGGGATGAGTATTAAAATATATTTCATAAGCTTGGATAGTCGTCCCGAATTTTCGGGATGACTAGTCCATCCCCTTTTCCAACTCCCCTAATTTTTCGGGACGGCTAGTCACAGCCATAAAAAATCCATTTTATTATTTATATTTGTTCAATACTTGTAGACAAAATTGAATAATATTAAACACATTTATTTTTTTTTTTTTAGGTCGAGATTCCTTTCTGAGCTTTCTTGATCAAGAACATAATGAGCAAGTTGGTATTTGTTGGAACGATAGCATCGAAACTTTCAAGAAAAGTGGGCGTCGATCCGATCTTTCCGTTGGCGAGTATGGTAACTTACGTCAGAAGGTACACGACGTACATTGCTTTATTTTTGGATACGACGTCGATACGACTATGGCGGCACAAGACACCTGTTCCATCGGATGCTCTTCAAATTCAATGATGCGTCTATAAATTGTTATAGGCAAGAAAAATCTAAAAAGTCTGAATAAAAGAAGATATATCTGTCAATATATTTATTATTTGTTATTCATTTATAAAGTAGTACAATGCTTTCTGAATTAAATTTGGGCATCAGTTAGAAAGACGTATGTGGAAGCCTTTTTATGCACATTTTAAATTATATTAAACAAGCTCAATATATAAATAATATTTATGAAACTAGGAAGATTTAATAAATGTTTCAGTAACTAAATATGAAGAGAAAGAGCATGTACTTTTTACATATTGTTTAAACTTCTTTAATTATTAACAAATTACTTGTACGAGATGTGATACCTCCTACCAAAAGTTCAATCATGGTAATTTCCCTCCATTCTCGAACTGAGTAATTAGTAAGTAAATAGTTATTAATTAAATACTAATAAATGTGTATTGCAAAAACTATGGTGACCGATAACAGAATCAGCAATCCTTTATATTATGTAAATTAGAAAGAATTCTTTTACTTTTCTGGTGATTTATTACAAACAAAGCGGTCGGAAGATATTTCTCCTGGAAAGTTAGGAGAGGTTACGGAATTTGCGCAGACGTTTTCTGAAGGACTCCAAAGACCGAAGCGACGCCGGTCGTCGCGAAGATTCAGTACAGGAACGAGGTAAAAAAAGAAGATGCAAAGGGTGAACCAAGAACAAGAAAAGGTAGAGAATGGCGTCGTTTTCTCGTGTGTTGGTCTGTTAGTGGAAGAAGAAGAAGCAGGTTGGTGCGCTGGTGGTTCTTCTGGCGCGACGCCAGGCGACCGCCGAATTTAGCACCGCGACGCTGACTAACTCACGAGGCATTCATTCAATTGCCGAGCAAAACTTCTCGATTCTCGCCTAGGAGAAATCAACGAGCCTCAAAATTTTCTCTCTTGACTAGTAGTCTTCGATTTCGAAATATCTCGTGCGTCTGCAGGTGTCTACAAAAGCCATTCTACGCGTCATCTCCCACTTAACTTCAATTCTCCTCATAGATACCAATTCACGTATCTTGAACATTTTCTTTCACTACTTCTTCATAGGAGTAAATCAGATTTTATGAATTACTTCACTTATAAAAATATAAATTCAAAACAGGTCAAAATAATGTCGAGGCGGTATCAATTCTACACAAATAAATTCCATACACATTTGAAGGGTCAACGATTTTCCTATGCTGTCTTACATAGGAGGGGTGAGTGTGGGAGGAGTATGGGTTTTTTCAAGTCTACGAATCAGTAAAAAAAAAGCTAAACAGAATTTATTGTAAGCAGCTGTTTGTCAGCGCAATTAGAGCTTACTGTTTACATAGTACATAAAATGTTAAAAACGTATGTTACTTTATTTACAATTGTAACAATATTGCTTGTAATACAACCTAATAATATTAATAGTGCCTAGTAAAAATAGTATTAATATAAAATGTAATAACACAAATGTAGTAACA
>CAKNWT010275138.1:0-14703 GCA_932066315.1 Andricus coriarius | reverse complement strand
GGGGGAGGGGGTAGACAATTTGCCAAAAAACTGTGATATCCTTTACGGAAGCTCCCCGAGAAGCTCCCTACTTAGTATGCTAAGTTAATTACAGACAATTACACGTTTCCAATGATGATACCTTTTAGCATAAAAAAAACGTGTCTGAGTTGGAAACTTATTACAAAATATTGGAGACTCTTTAAATTGTTAAGTGGATTTTTAATACAAAATGCTTTCTATCACACAAAAATCGTTGATTTCAAATAGAAATTTTGGCTGTACTAATCGAACAAATTTTAACAATATTTATGTATGTCAATTATCTAATAAAAATCAAGCTATTTCATAGCGAATCTTATTACACAAATTCTTATGTTTAATTCAGTTTTTAAAAAGATTCTTATTCAGTAAATGTTATAGTAATCACGTCGACATATCTTTTTCACATATTAATTATTTTTAACAATGCCTATGGATTATAAGGTATGTTTCATAGGCCAGACGGTACGTAGTTTTGTTTGACAATAATTCTGACTAAAGAAATTATGATTTTAAAATGTTCTTTGGGCCAATGTAAGGAACCGTTTTCGTTATCTCCCTCCCCTGACCTCTGCGTATCTTTTGCCAGTGGCGTAAACTTTCAAAACACGGTTTTTTATTTACAACTCGTTTGTTTATGGTTTTTTTTGCGTATTCCGCGTCTACAAAAATTGAAGTAAATGCAATTCTCCCCAGAAAATCTTTCATTGATTTTTTGCATGCGGCCCATATTTTTCGAATAATAGCCGGGCAAAGTCCAAAAATTTGTAAAAAATGTTGAAAACTTGCACTTATATTAGTTTTGAAATGACGTTGGATAAATTTATGCACTAATTTTCGGTAAGATCAATGTTAATGAATAAATAATATATTAACAACTTTTTTTATTGTTTATAAATAATTTTATTAATGCAATAAATATTTTCATTATATACGGTTTTCACAATTGCGAGCCTATGTATGTAAGTATTTGAGACCACTTAGTCGAAAAATTTAGAGAATAGCTTGGTCGTTGGAATGTAAAAAATCCAGAATGCCACAGGCGTGCCAAAAAATTGAATTAGGAACATTGTAATTCAAAACAAAAACGACGAATACCATTGGCGTAGAACAGAGAGCTCATCACTTTCAGCAAGTGTTGACTGTAATGACAAGCGCGTGGCTGTAACAAGAAAAACGTATGTAGATTTTAAACTTAAGATTGAAAATAGATCTATTTTATCATGAATAATTTTATGCAAAATGAGCATAAAAAAGATTCACAATTAAAACAACAGAATTCCAAACTACCTCACTTTTCGGCTCTTAGAGACAAAAATAATTAAATGAAAAAAGAGGGAGAAAAAGAGAAAAAGGCAACCAAAAATCTTACTTGAATGGATAGAATTCTAAATACTTATTTATTCTTATTATAAAGAATAATTTTTATATCTTTTTCACTTTTCTTTTTTTTCACTAATGAATACAAAATTAGATATAGTAACCTTTCATTGCCTCTTTTTAATTGCAGGTATTATGTTTTGATTATTTAACTAGCACAACAATTTTTAATTAGACCTTGTAGTTTTCCTATAAATAATCCCTATGATGAGGGGGTCTAAATTGGCCCCGAAACATGTTGGTTCCTGGTAGTATAAAAAGGACGGAGAAAGGAAAAAGTGAGAGGTTGGTTTTTGGTTGACTTTTTCTCTGTTTCTCCCTCTTTTTTCATTCGGTTATTTTTGTCTCTAATGAGCCGAAAAGTAAGGTAGTTTGGAATTCTGTTTTTTCAATTTTGAATCTTTTTCATGCTCATTTTGCGTAAAATTATTCATGATAAAATAGATTTCAGACACTAAATTCATGATTCGTTCCAATCTGCACAGTTTGCTTATGAATATTTTCTTTTTCTTTTTCTTTTTCTATATGGAAAATGTGATAATCTAAATAGATTGGTTCAAAATCAACCATAAAGGTATGTAGATGTTTCTCAACATTCAAACGACTAAGGGACTAAGCTATTCTCTAAATTTTTCGAGTTAGTGGTCTCAAATGCTTACATACATAGACTCGTAATGGTGAAACCCGGATATAATAAAAACATTTATTCCATTAATAAAGTTGTTTATAAAAATAAAAAATAAGTATTATTTATTTATTAACATTGATCTTACCGACAATTAGTGCATACATTTATCTAACGTCATTTCAGAACTAGTATAAGTGCAAGTTTTCAACATTTTGTACAAATTTTTGGACTTTTCCCGGCTATTATTTATTATTACAATACTGCCAAAAGATACGCAGAGGTTTCGGGAGGGGGATAACGAAAACGGTTCCTTATATTTACCCAAAGAACATTTTAAAACCATAATTTCTTTAGTCGGAATTAATGTCAAAAATGACCATTTTTTTGCTCTGCCGCCTGGCCTATCAACCCACCCTATTATATTTTTTTTTGTTATAAAAAATAATATTAGTTTGCGTTACAAATAAAAAATTCTGGAATTTGAAATCAATATAAGGCAAAGTTATGCAGCTTGATTATCCGCGCTCGAAAAAAATGTTTAATACATTTCCTGTTTGTATAACTTTCACATTTTCTTGAGTTTCAAGTTTTTCTTACATTCTTGGAGGTCAAAAAAGTCTTCTCAACTTTTTGCGGATTTTAATCTATAATTTTATAAGAGATAATCCCTATTTAATTTACTACTATTTTCTGTAAAACTGCTTAAAACCTGTGTAAATAGGAGAATAATGTTCTCAGGTACTTGACAAATAATTTACAGTTACAAAAATGTATAGGAAAAAGAAATTGCAAAGAACCAGGAATCAAAATTCGAAATACAGCGAATTTCCAAAATATTCATTTTAGTATTTAATATTTCAAAGAAGTTTTGTCTAGTGTATTGATGTGCTAAGATTTCCCACACATGGTAAAAAAAAGTTTGGACTACAAGTTGTAAACATAATTTCATTATGGTAGTTGTGCCAAAAATCAGGCCTCTAGAAGAAACAACTTTTCTATGGTAGATAGATAGAGGAAAGATTTAAAATCCTCAATAATGTTTTAACGTCTGGGATGAATTATATAGAAGAAAAATGTACAACACTTCCAGACAAATAGTATTTAATGCAATTGACGTTTCGTCACTAGTCCTAGTAACCTCATCAGAATTCCATGGTTAAAATCTCTGATTTCAGAAGAAACAGCAGGTCCGAATCTCCTATGTAATTTCCGTAGATCAATCATGTTTAAAGTCGACGGATGCAATCCTAGTTAATGCATATGATAGATAGATAGAGGAAAGATTGAAAATCCTCAATAATGTTTTAACGTCTGGGATGAATTATACAGAAGAAAAATTAACAACACTTCCAGACAAATAGTATTTAATGCAATTGACGTTTCGTCACTAGTCCTAGTAACCTCATCAGAATTCCATTACGGGAATTACATAGGAGATTCCGAACTGCTGTTTCATCTGAAATCAAATATTTTAACCATGGAATTTTGATGAGGTTACTAGGACTAGTGACGAAACGTCAATTGCATTAAATGCTATTTGTCTGGAAGTGTTGTTAATTTTTCTTCTATAAGTTTTCTATGATTTTAGGAATTGAAATGATATTACGAGTAATGTCTTATGAAAGAAGAAACATGATTTTGTTGTGGGACAAAATTAAAACTTACGAAAAATGATTATTTTAATAATAGTTTTTCGAATTGAATTCTTCCTTACTCTCGTTTCTGACCACTTTTCTAGAAATAATAGAATAGCAGAGCAAATCACGGCTTTTTTCGAGGAAATCATCCCCTACAACTGTGCTCTTTCTAATTTTGAAAATAAGTAAATAAGCTTTAAATATAGTTATTTGTTAAAAAAATGTTTTCTTAAAAAAATGTTTTTAACGATTTTGAGACAGAAAAATTTACTTCCAAAATAGGAAACTGCAGTGTGGAAGAGAATGGTTTCCCAAAAAAATAAGCCATCATTTATTGAAATTGAACCATTTAAAAAAAAATGATAAGAAGCGATAATGAGACAAAATTCAATTGCAAAAATAAAACATTGAAATTGAAGATATGTCATCATTAATAATATTATTTTGATTTAAAAAATAATCGAAAAACAATTTTTTTCAGAGATCTAAATTTTTGGCACAACTACATTATGTAGAAAAATCAGAATTTTACCAATTTGCTGTATTTCCCATTTCAATTCTTGGGTCTACGCGATTTTTTTCTAGTGCATTTTTGTCACTGGAAACTTTTCAAGTACTCAAAAAATTCTTCTCCTATTTATGAAACTGGATGATTGAAAACCACAAAAAATTGAGAAGACTTTCTTGACATTATTGTCTGTTTTATTTTCGACCCACTCTAGTATGCGTGAGGGATTATTAATGAATAAATGCAACGTATTACAGGGTAGTTTTATAATTAATTAAAATAATTGATTTATAAATACTTTATTACATTCTCATCGGATAAGGTATTAGATTTATGTAAAATTCAACCTACCCTGTTTTTGTCAAATGTCCACGTTTTGAGACCATCTGAACTCGAAAAACAGGTTTTCGCGAATGAGTCTGATTATGTGTGCATATATGCGTGTGTGGTATGTGCGTGTATGCGTGTGCAGATTTTTAGTCTGTCAGCAGGATAACTTTTGAAATAATTGACAGATTTGATTGGCCTTGGGTATACTCTTTCAGTGTCCTAAGCTGAAGGTCAAGTTCGTTAGGCAGCTATTTTGGATAAAAATTCAAAAAGTTAGAGCATTTTCAAAAATTTTAAATCAACCTTTTTTCAAGATTTAAAAATTCTACTTACAGCTATTCGTAGTACTAAAAAATACGAACAATTTATTGTAATAACATTTTTTGACGAAAAAAATTACCAGAATTAAAGCATTTACAAAATTCAAAAGAAAATTAAAATTTTAAGCCAAAGAAAGGACGTGAAAAAAGTTAAGAGAAGAAAAACGTTGATTTTTGAACATCCTTCAAGATTGTCATAACAACTTCTTTAATTTTCTTGAGAAATCGAAAAACGCGACATACGGAGGAAATGTTAATGACCAGAATTATTGGCCTTAAAAAGATCTACAAATTTTCCATTGACGATTTTTGGATTGGATAAATAATTCTCGTTTAAATCGTCAAAAATACTGTTAAAAGCGAAAACGTCAATTTTCAAACTAATTCTTTTATTGGATGCGCACTTTTTTTAATCATTAAAAATAAGATACTGCAAATACGTATGTTTCAATACCAATTCATATTATTATAATTATTATTATTATACCATTAATCCATTTCCCTTTCGGGGTAAGCGTGAATCGCTCGATTGGAAAGTATTAGTGTGTGGATGGGTATATAGGTATAGGGTAGATAGGTATATAGGTGAAAGGTATAGATATTTTAGATTGATCTAGAATTCTCGTGTTATTTATTTAAATGACACGTTCATTCCACAAAACTGTTCCGACCCAGGCTGTTGATCAATCTCTCCAGCGATCACCCCACGTGAAGAGCCTCATAAAATTGTTATATGTGGTTCCCCACTTGGGCCCATTAGTATCCAAGGTCTTCGTATCAGGCGTGATTCACTCTACTCACATTCTTTGTATACACTATTTGTCGCCAAACTTTTCTGTCCTGTCATACTACTCTAGCTTCCTTCACTTCCATGCATTTTCTCGTGCAAGCTCTCGTGTTTCTGTGGCTTCTTATGTCTCTTCGGATTAATGTCTCATTCACAAATTCTAACCATTATTTCGGCGGTCTTCCTCTGGGCATTCTGCCATTTACTTTATCTTTGTGCAATTGTTTGGTCAGTCGTTCATCTTTCATTCTTTCAACATGTCCGAACCATCTTAACTGATTTATTTCCCATATGTCAACTAGTGTCTCTCCTGTAGCACATTTTTGAACTTTGTCCATCAGTGTTTTCCCGCAGATTGTGCGCACAGGTTTCATGCCAATTGCGTTTATTTTACTCTTGTCCTTTTCTTGCCATGTCCATATCTCGCTGCAATAATCTGAATTTATTTAAATGATACATTTTTCAGGGTAGCTAAGAATAGAATTGAATGAAAAATAAGTAAAAAATATTAAAGTAATCATGATAGAAATTTGTACTTTATTTTACAATATGCGAATAATCCGGATAATCCAAAATCGAGTGCGAAGCACGAGATACGTGATAAGATTGTGTTTAAAAAAATTTAAAGCCGAAGAAGCTTTAACAAAAGTGAATTCACAATCACCAATCTACAGTATTCGATGCTTTGACCTTTACTTTTTTTAAATTGTGTGCACACATGTGGGGAAAGTATGAAGACCGAGTGCGTTGCGCGAGGTAAATACATTATTGAACGCGAAACGCGAGATAAACATATTATCGAGCGCAAAGCGTGAAAACCAACAAATGCGCGTGCTAGGCGCGCCCAAACTTGTGAGGGAAGCGAGCCGCGCGCCTCTTGGATACGCAGATACGAGTTAACATTTTATATAATAATGTGATATATTATATTCATCGCATTACAACAAATCTATAAGAAAATAGTTGCACACAAAAAAATAGAAAAACGAGTGACAAGATTTTTCTGAATTTTCTCAATTTTCAGAAAACCCGACATCAATTTACTCATGTTAAAAAGGTTTGCAATTTTTTGGCTGATTCCTAAAGAAAAAGTACATTACGCAACTAGAGACGAAAAGTGATGGATGCAAAACGAGCGTGAAGTTGGCTACGAAGGCGCGAACGATCGTCTTCGAGTGTTGTCGAGCGCCAAATGACAACCCCGAGGCCATAAGGCCGAGGGTTTGTCATCGCGCGAGACAAAGCTCGCCGACGAGAGATCGCGGCTGAGTTGTCAACTTTACGCTCATTTCATCCATCAATTGTCGTCTCGAGGTGCGTATACTATTTTTCTTAATAAAAATATCGAAATTTGGCGGTTTGAGTAAACCAAGAAAACTCGATACGAAAATGATAAGGCTGACTTGCAAAGAAGAACCGAAAAGTATGGTTTTCGGCTCATGTTTACATTTTCGTACCCACTAGCTGCATTTGGCCATTTTCGTAGGGGGCGTGGCACCACGAAAACCGCCATTTTCGATGTTTGTATTAAGAAAAAGTAAATTTTCTATCAAGATCCGACAAGCAAAAGTTAGATAGACGATTTTAAGAAAACAATTGAAGATATTCAGCTCTAACGACAGTGAAACGCGCCTTCCGATTAGTCACATGTTTCCATTGTGGTTACTCATTATTAAGCCGCGAGGATAACAATTGAATATCAAGTGACTAATCTAAAAGCTCCTTTCATTGATATTCGTGTTACTTCTTCAATTTGCATATACATCTTAATTGTCTAGGAATATATTTTGAAATTTTGATCATCAAATGAAGTATTTATATTTTCAGACGCTATTGTCCCAAATCAGATGGCTTATAGAAAGTTGGATCTACACGGAGAAAAATGGTTGTTTAAATGTAGATGTTCAAAGGGTAATATTTTACCGCCTAACATGTAGATATTCACGCCGAACATCTACTACCTTTTTGAGATGTTAGGCGTAAACATATTTTTATGTTAAACGGAAACATATTCAGATGTTAAAGTCGTCCTAGCGCATGCGCATTGCGCATTGGCATTTAAGGACTATATGTGACGTCTATACATATATTCTTGATAGTACAAATATGGAATATTACAATTTCGGAATATTTCCAAAGAATCAAAATTAGCAATCCTTAATTATTGAATTAATATTGACTCGAACACATTTGACGAAAGGTTTGAAAATTTAAAACATAATTTGAGTTTAAGTAACCTAAAATAGATAGGATTTTAAATGCTGATTACAGATCATTCGTTCTCAGCTTACTTACCTCGTTTTTATTTTTTATTTTGAATTAAAAATATTAAACATACCCTCAACTTGACTGAATGTAACATCTGATCGACATTTCATCCTGCCCTTTATATGTTCTTCGTTCATGTAGAAACATTCAAGTTTAATTTTAAATTCCCAAATAAGTTATCAATTAATTCTTTAAATGATCAAAAATAAGTAAACTCCTCAAATATTTACATCCGTTATTTGACATAACCATACATCTAATATTTCGGATATTTCAGTTGAACATTTTGGATGTTACAGAGTAACATCTCACTTTTTAATATCTACACTGATAGAAATGAATAAGTGGTACAACAATATTTATGATTAAATTAGCTCTATTTTATTGCTGGCATAGATACAGCCATACAGTATGTCTGTTTTGGCCATCCGATTCTTGTTGCTTACGAAAGTAGACGCGCAGGCGCGATCAAGATGGGCCTGTTGTGAACTAAACAAAGCGAGTCAGGTAAATCAGTCATACAAAGGGTATTGCTAAACGACAACATTTCAGAGATAGTTCCCTCAAGCAAATGTTTAATAGAATTACACATTTCATACAATAGCAACACAAATATTACATTTTTGTACCACAAATATAAGTAACTTGTATTTACCATATTTCAGTAAGTGCATTTCCTACTCTTATCATTGAAGTACACGTATTATATTATAAATATACTCGTAATTTTTCAACCAACGATCATATGGTTAAATCAACATTATTATTTCTATCAGTGTACAGATAATAACTATGAACATCTAGATTGCTGTCCTATAGTTAAACATAAAAGATTTTGAACGTGAACATCTATATGTTACGTTTAAACATCCATTTTCTCCGTATATCTTATACATATATTTTCAAATAGTATTTCTCGACAAGAGTTTGTAAACAATTTCATGCGTTCAAAATTGGATAAAGGGACATGCATTTCGTAAAATTTTTCTAAGTCACGGTAATACATCATAACTTTAATCAATTCTGTTTGTTGTTTGATTATTGGATTTAAAATAAACGAAAATGAAAATTCGAAAATTGTGAAAGAAGATAAATAAGTTGGTATGTAAATATTGCTTTACGTACGTGTTAAGTTACTGTTCAGAGATTTCGATAAGCATTATGCTTCGCATTTAGGGCACGTTTTACAAAAAAATATTTTTGGAACGTATGTACATATACGTTCAATGAAGGCGCACAATGACACAGTGCTGAAAGAGGTTGGACGTGATCACAATTTTATGAGCACCATAGTAAACGGAACACATCACGTATATACGCCTTTGGAACAGTGTCACACCTAAAATATCTATTTTCGACTTTTCGTGACTCACATTTAATATTTATCTATTTCCTTATTCTTCCTAATATATGAAAAACAATATTTACGAATGTAGCAGATAATTAAAGAGACAAATCTTTAAAATTAAAATTGAAGTTTTAAATTAATTGCATTAAATACTTTCCTGCGAAATAGAATTTAATTTAAAGGAATTTCAACATGAATTCCTTACTAAATCAACAGCTTTTATTAATTCAGATCAATTCTAATTGAATAAAAAAAAAATTATGGTAATAAATTTATCTATAAATTAGACGAGAATTATTTCCGTATCATCCTGTCAAATTATGATATAATGAATTTCTAATATGCTGATTACCATTGAATAGATCTGCATAATTGATCTTAGCATAAATGTAATTCCTGCACGAACATCTTTAATCTCATACAAATATCTTCCCCAAGAAATTATACATTAGTTCAATGCACTCGAGAAATCTCTTTTCGATACACAACAAACAATAATATTAATGGATTTCTCGACAAAAAAAATGCCTTTAAATTATAATAATATTTTCAAGCCATCTGTAAGTCTTAAAGGCAAAATCAAAATACAATATATTCAAGATCAAAGCAACATAAATTTCTATGTAATTTTGGTTTTACAAAAATAATTTATGTACCCTTCTCATATAAGATGTATATATGCGGGCGTATGAAAAGGCACCGTATGGCCGGTTCTAGTTTAGGAGATATTCACGTTTTTCTATGCTGAGTTCAAAATTATTATTTTTGTGTTTGAGAGGGGAATGAGTCTGGGAACTATAGTGAAACTATTGGATCTATACTCATATCGGGAAAGTAACCGGAAGTAGGTATGTTTCATGTTTGAAGAAGAAGTACACTGTAAAAAAAATTGGTTGAAAATTACCGCATTAATCAGTGGACATAAAAATACCAGTGATTAACGTGGTAATTTTACTGCAATAGTTGAAAATTAATGTGATACTTTAAAATCACATGCAGACAGGAAAATTCCTGCAACATCACTTTCAGACTGTGTATTATGTTCCTCTTGTAAAATTCAACTGTCAATGTAAAATGGTATAACCTCAACATTGACATGATATTATAACTCATGGCTATAGCACCGCGCATCAGAACATGTATACATATAGCAATATGAATTTATCCTAACTTCATGTATTGAGGAAACGGATTAAGAACTTAAATATATTACATTCTATACAGAAAACACGCTAACGCGTTGTTGTCGTGTAACAACCGCCCGCCACCAATTTATTTTCCTCTGCAGCGTCATCAGCGCGCCATCAGCGGTCAACAGTGGAATTAAAAAATTCTGGTAAAATTTCCATCGGTCTGCTTTTTTACACTTTCCATGGAAATTGGAATACAGTACATTTTGTTATTTTAAAGAAACCTGGTAAAATTGCATGATAATATCGATTACAATATGGTTGAAATTTACCACGTTAATCACTGGTATTTTTATGTCCACTGATTCCTGTGGTAATATTACACTTTTACGGTAAAATTGATACAAATATTGTGAAATTGCACTGTTAATCGTTGCAAGTTCACAATAAACTTGTAGAATTAACGCATGAATCATAGTAAAACGTTTACAAACCTACATGCAATTTTCAACCACTTTTTTCACAGTGTATAACACGTGTGCTCATGGCGATCACCAAGTTTAGATGCGTTTTTGTCAAAAAAGATTTTTCGATGTTCCAACTTCAAAAACGCCCTGGTCACTCGTTTTTTAACTTAGAATATTCATTTTGGGCCGAAAATGCCGGGAATTTACCCAACTATATGTCCCTATACGTAACTCCATACCGGCCATAAGGGCCCTTTTTAATGCGTACGCCCACATATTATTTTTTTTTTGACGAGTCACTTATTTATTTTTATAGTGTTCGTACTAAATATCTTCTGCTTTACAATTTGACAATCAATATTCTTTCCTCAGCCTAAATTGGTTAGGTAGGGTAGGATGACGAAAATATATTTTTTTCAACAAACACGACTGAACTACATTCTTTATTGTTTGTGCTTATTATATTTTTTTACAATTTATTATATTCTCCGTATTCAGTAGTTTAATCTTCTCAGCTAATACCTTTTCGGTGCAATACAAACAATAAATATCAATCGTTTCCTACACACTGAAACATAAGAATTTTTACAATATTTCTTTAACGAAAATAAAATCATCTTCAGTTTTTATAACACATATATCTTAAATAAATGATCCACAAAAATACCTAATCATTTCTCTGACTTCTTTTTTAAAATAGTTCAATTACATTTTTGTATGCCTTTAATTAATAATATCAGGAAATCTTCATTCCATATACATAACAATAACTATCATTGTTTTCCATCATATATAAAATAAAACAATTCCTTAACAATTATGACTAATATTTTCCAGGCAAGTGGTAATCAAATTTTGATGTCCCTCGATGTTTATTCGATGGTCGTAGAACATTTTTGATCGATTCAAAGTATGACAGCACATGGTCCACATAGATAAAGCTTAAAAAATGACAGTTAGGCATAGCTTTTTGTCATAAAGTAGTCAGTGTTTAGCTTTTTCATAACAATCGTAAATGCAAAAAATGTAACTGACAACAATTATTTAATTATTTAGAACTGAAATTCACACATATTTTGAAAACCGAAGTTGAAACCTAATTGCAAATCGCCCATACAGGGTGTCTACTAATTTTCGTCCACCAAATTCCTGATTATTTCTCGTTTTTCCTCGGGTTTAAATATCAAATCTACTCTTACTGGAAGAAGGAATTAAATGCATTTAACGTATAAGGTTTTTCTATGTATAATTGTAGGTAATGTGATTTAAATGTGAATTTAAACCAAATACTATTCTTGTAAATTACAGTGTCGAGTAAATATGCGCAGGTATGGTTAACAAGACAGTTGTTATTTTTTGGTCTTCTGCTTGGAAAATAATTCTTATATTTTACTTCAAAACTGTTTATATTCTCATTCGAAATTTCAGGAAATTATTTGCAATATTCTGAAATCATTTCCAATTTTCTCTTAGAGTTCATTTTTCAAAATAAAAAGTCATTTGAAATTTTTCGAAGAATTTGAGGCAGATTTCTGTATTCTCTTCAACCCTTTAAGAACTCTTAAAATTAAAATGCTTATAACTTTTTGTTTTGAAATCTTCAAAAACCCAGATTTTGTTTAAAAAATTTCGAAATCTTTTCAAAATTTAAATTATGCTTGAATCTTTTAAAAACTTCTGAACCTTCTAAATATATTTTAAACATTTCGAATGTTTCTTAAAATAAAAAAAAATCTGCATAAACTTCCAAATCTTCTAAATATATCTTTTAAAATGATTCGTATTTTTCTTAAAATTTTTTAAAAATTCTACATAATTAAAAGAATGGCCTCTAAATCTTCCGGATTTTTTTTGTAATTTTTTTAATATTTTGAAATGTTTACATTCTTTAAAATGTTTACTTAAAGTTAATTTTTTAACAACAAAAAATCACATAAAATGTTTTCAGAAATGTTAAGAAAAATGTCGTATTCTATTGAAACATTTCAAAATTCTTAAAAAGCTTCTTTCTTTTCAATTTTCGAACATCCACATTTTGTTTGAAATGTTTTTAAATCTTCTGAAGATTTAAGTAATTTTTGAATACATTAAAAACTTTTAAATATCTTTAGAAAAAATTCAGTTTTCCTACAAAATTTTTTAGGTCCTGAAAAATTAAAAAATTATCCTAAAATCTCCCAGGTTCTTTTTCGATATATTTTAAAGTCCTCAAAACCTAAAATTGATTCTTCAAAATAGAACCTTAATCATTTAAAATTTTCTCCGAAATCTTATTGACGGTATCGGTATTTTTTGGAACCAGGGGCAAAATGTTAGGAACAGAATCACTTCCTATTATTAAAAATCAATTTATATTAAAAGTTGAGCTTTTATCAATAAAGTTCAAAAATATTTAGAAATAAATTTGATCATGAAATAAAATGACTTATTTGCAAATTTTAATATAAAAAATTGATGGTGCAGAAAATTCGTAATCTTTATTAATGGATGGACAAACTGAAAACAGCCGCTAAAAGTCATATTCACGCAGTGTCGCAACAAATCAGGTTTCCGAATATAAGGTAATCACAATTTCCAAAACTTTAAATGTAATACCCGACTCGAATTTGTATTCACGGATACTTAAATGGTTTTCCCTCTTTTCTCGGTTAGTAGACACCTTGCCATATATCATCATTTCTCTTATCTATTTTTACATTCTCATCTCAATGAGAACGTATTGGTTTTATGTGAAAAATGACTTTCGCGGATTCAATCAAATGTCGACGTTTTGAGGCCCCCTGAGTCAGAAAAAATGGTTTTTACGAAGGTGTCTGTCTGTCTGTAGTATGGTGTAGGCACGATAACTTTCGAAAGATTGATCAGATTGGATTGTGCTTTGGAACACTTTTCGAAGGCCTAAAAAGAAAGAACGAGTTCGTTAACCAGCCATTTTGGATAGAAATTCAAAAACTGAGCACATTTTGAAAATTTTTGAGACCACTTTTTTTCAAGATTTGAAAATTCTATGCGCGGTTATTCTTAGTACTCAAAAAGACAAACAATTTATCCAAATGACACTTTTTGATAAAAAGAAAATTATCAGAGTTATAGCATTTTCAAAATCCAAAAAATCAAACAAAAATTAACATTTTAAGCCTAACAGCGCACGATATGAAAAAATGTCAAGACAAGAAAAACGTTTTTTTAAGAGCCCTACAAGATTATAATAACAACTTTTTGAATTTTTTCGAAAAATCGAAAATTCAAATTGTCATCGCACAAAAAGTAATTCAAAATTCAAAATTCCATTTTGTGGTCAAACTATGCAAGATACAATAAAATATGACGTAACAAAAAATATGTATCTAAAAAAGATCTACAAATTTCTTATTGATGACATTTTGATAGGACGTGTAGTTTTCGTTTTATTCGCAAAAAACATCAATAAAAATTAAAAAATTAAATTTTTTGACAAACGACACAAGCTATGAGAAAAAATGAAGAGACAAAAGTTGCTCATCCAAAAAACAGCTACAAATTTTGTATCAACAATTTTTCGATAGGATGCTTAGTTTTTGTTTTTATCGCAAAAAATAAGATTAAAAATAAAAAATTTAATGTTTTGGAAAACGACACAAAGATAGAAAAAAATAATAGGCGAACTTGTTCACTCAAGGAGGATGTACAAATTTGTTATTTATAATTTTTAGAAGGGGCGAGTAGTTTTTTTCAATCGTAAAAAATAAGAATAAATATAAAAAAATTAAATTTTTGGAATACATTTTGGGAATAACGACACAAGAGCGGAAAAAAAGAAAAAGACAAAAGTTGTTCAACCACAAAAGATCTGCAAATTTGTTATAAACTCTTGTTATAAGAATGCATCAAAAATTAAAA
>CAKNWT010275108.1:0-12156 GCA_932066315.1 Andricus coriarius | reverse complement strand
CTAGTGTGATTTTTAACAAGAAATACAAACAAGGGTTTCTCAGTGTAATTAGTAATATTATTTTTCACGGATTCAAATCCAAAAATGTGTGCTTCAGATGTCTCGAAATACTAAAAATTGACGAATTACTACCACGAATCTTGATTCTAATCATTATAAATTTGAAATTACTCAGTTTTTAGGATTGTACAAAGTTTCAACTTCTCATTTCTTTATACTCTATATACAAAATATATTAAATAAAACAAAGTTGAGTATTGCATGCTTATACAATTTTTTCTGATGAAAGCTTTCAAATAAAAATTGTTTAACTTTTTACAGCTGTCAGTTTGAATAAAAGTAAAATTGTAAATGATTTCTGTTTGGAGATTTTCTATTTCTTGAGACTTTAAATTCCGAATAATTTAACTTTTGAGGCTAAAAAAACCTGAAAATTACCACAAATTTTTTTTCACGCATTTATTGGTCATCCTGAAGTATTTATTAGATTGATTATAAAATTAATAAGTTTAATAAATGGGAAAAAAACCTATGGGAAATTTCTGTTTTTTCCTGCAGAAAAAAATTCAACCCAATCGGATGAAATCTTGCACTCCATTATCAAGGTTGAACCTTATTTTTATTGTTGCCAAATAATATTTAGGTCAATATAAGCTTAGTTTTTCACGACAAATTTAATAATTTAATTTTATAGAAAAAGAGTCATTTTTTACACTTTCCAGGTCCCACTAATAATACCAAAAAAATTCGGCTATTCGTACCGAAATTTCAGTACTCGTAGCCACGCCCTTTTGAGAGAGATGTTTTCTCATCCTCATGATTCATAAAAAAGGATATTAGATTTATGTAAATTTGGATCTATTTATTCTTAATCGATTCTTGACGTTTTGAGTCTGATACTTGATTTTTTGATAAATCTAAATAAGTGAAATTTTACTTATGATTAGTAAAATTCTTTAGTGCGGAAAACTACTAAATGCTCGTTATTCAAAAGATATATATGAATTTCTTCAGGGATTTATGGGTGTATTAATAAAAAAAAGGTTACACAAATGGGAAACGTGAAAAATTGAAAAGTTTAATAAAAAATGATGATGTCTAAATAAAATATAAAATATGTAAATTAGAGAATGAAAATTTTGACCAAACTTGATCAGAAGGTGTGACTGACTTGTTATTTTAGTAGTAAAAACTAATGAAAATGATAAAATTCATAAAAATATTGATCTGAGTTATCCATATGAACTATAAATTAAAAAATAATTTTAAAAAATCGTCGAATTTCCCAGGAGCAAAACAAAATTACTTCAATGTAGAAAGGAAAATGGTAAATCATTCGAGTTAATAATTGTATTAAATAGTGAAATCTATAATAATAAGAGTTAATAATATCTCAAATTTAAAAATAAGGGTTTCAGAATAAAGTCATTCAGAGTATTGGACGGTTCATATGGGTAATTGTCAAATTGTAGGCAAATTTTAGTACCTGCAGTGGCGATCACATTATTATTAGGCATTAAATATTTCATAACGGAAATTGATATTATCGCATCTAAAAATTTAAAATCCAAAAGGAGCAGTTTTGAAAATAAGAAATAATAATGAAATTCTTCCATGAAATACGGAAAGTGGATTTGAGTTTAGGAGTTCGATGAAAGAGAGCGCGAGCTTTTAAAAAGTTCAAAAGCGAATACTGTAACGTATGCCATTTAGGAAAAATTCTATTTTGTTATTATACAGTCTGTAACTTACACGAGATTTCTTCCCATTTGAGCAATATGTAAAATTACTATGTTTTTTTAATTTCAAGAGAAGTTCTACTTTTTATTGAGACGATTGAGACTGGATACATATAAAATTTGAAACCTACAAAATTCATTAATTAATCAAAATTGTGAATGAAAATTACATAAAGTATAAAGTATATTATTAATAACAAATCTATCTATCTAGTGCTGTAATATAATTTGTAATACATCTCTTCCTTTCTAATTACCTAATTTAGGTCAATTTCTATAGATCTGTATATTTATAAATAGAGGTTCGGAAAGAGAAAACAAACCGGCCCACCTGACCTACGCGCACGCGCATATATGCTGTCGTACACTCCTGTATTGTACCGTACGGGAATGATACGAGAAAAGTGATCAAGTTTAGCCTTTTTTAATATTTATAAAAAAATAACAGATTTTAATTGTAAAATGCTACCTACTAATAAAAGAAAACACCGCTGAGCAAGTAACGGAATGGTTTTTATAATTTTTTTGCACTCCGAAACTAGTTCTTATCTCACGTACGGTAATGATGTTTTTGTTGTCAAAATGCACTTTTCAGATTTAATACTGAATTCACCAGAAAAGGAGTTAATATTTTAAGCTCAATTTTATAGAATCTTGTATTAAACAATACGCTTAATATTTCTGTATTTATTACTCAATTGTAACTACAATATTTTACTAGAAAAAAAGACGTACGGTAATGACGTCTGAAATGACAAAAATCGAGGGCCAGACTTTAAGTTTCTTACAATATTATTTATTTGACTTGAAAAATGTGTATAAATTAAATTTATGTTGATATAAAATTTACAAAACTTGATACGTTAAGCGTTTTTTAGGTTACTGCCTAAAAAGGGAGAAAAACAGTTTATCCTTGTGTAAAGTGAGGTTGGGATGCCGTACGGTAATGACGTTTGGGGTGTTGTTTTATGAAATTAAAGTAAATAGGAACACAAATAAAAAAAATAAATGACCACTTTGTAGAGAATGATAATAACTATTTATTAAATTTAAAAAAAAAATCAGTATGAGTTTCTAAGTTGATGTTATATTACTGGGACTTCAAGTTTGCCTCCAACTTGACAATTACCCATATATCAATATTGTAAAATTTATAGATGTACTGCTGTATTGGGAGATACTTTAGGATGGTCGAGATTAACCCGAGAAAATGAAATCTAGAAAAATCTTTGATCCAATTGAACCCTTTATTAAAATAAATGCAATACAAAAACTCAGAGTGTTTCGAGACGCGCGGACAAAAGCTTTCTGGATCTTGTTCTCTAAAATTTATCGTACTTTACGTTTAAATTCACAAATGTTTCAAATATAAAACAGTATCATTGCACAACTTAATTAACTCCAATTTAACGTATTTTCTAATAATCTTGCTTCAAAATAGAAAAATTAGAGTTATTCACACACTTAATATATTTTAACTTGTTTTATACGAATGTGAATAACATCAGCCACACATTGGGTCGTTCACTTAACATTTATACTTTTATATGAAAAAAAAACATTGACGAGAAAGTTCACTGATTGATTATAATGATAAGTAACTAAATCCACTAAAGAATTAGTCAATCTGTTCACCAACTGAATTTATTATTAAAAGATACATCTGATTTTTGTGCTATGAAATGTACAAAATAAAATATACAATGATTGACATTAGTTTTTCTCAATTTTCTCGAAATTCGTAACATTTGCAGCAAAATTTTCCAGGCAAAAGGATGTATAATTATTTTTTTGAGATCTACAACTTTTATTCATAACTTTTTCTTCTTAATATAATATGTTTCAGATATTCAACATAAAAAGAAGAAACAAAAAATTGAAATCCAAATTCTGATACAGAAGCGTGGGAGAGCAACGGCGATTACAACGAAGCTTTATGCATTGTCAAGGTTCTGACTGTTATCAATGATAACACAGAACGTATGGTGGGATTGGCAAACGAGTTTAACTTAATATTAAAGCAAATAAGAAGGAAAGGCATTATTTGCATACGCCTCATGTCAGCTAACCGGAAAGTTACCTCCGATTGGAACAAAGGTAGCAGTAATGCATGCTTTGAAAAAGAGATTGGCAGTTGAAAATATAAGAATGACTTATTACAGTGATAATAATAATATTTTTTAAAATACTTCAATAAAATTAATTCTACAGCACATAATAGAAAATGGATTAAAAATTAAAGAAGTATGCGACCGTTATGCGTCAAATAGACGCATATGTATTATAGAAGTTATATCAGATTGAGATTATAAACATAATACAATTTTGCATTTTTTGCATCAGGCATGTTTTTTTTAGTTTCAAATTTATCTGATTAAATTTGCCAATAATGTTAGAGAATCTGTGATAACAGGAGACCACGAAACGAAATTACAAGTGATATTTGATTTGAAGAACGAAAAGCTTTATTCAGCCAAAAATATACAAGCGAGCTTTGTGAACTGTTTGTTACCGTTCCTCACTTCTGACTGACTGGAGCATTGAACTGAACCAATATTCCGAACATTGAATTTGATCCACACGTTTACAACGCCGTCTAGTCGATCAGTTAGTATGCATATAAAACAGATAGCCTATTTCTATGGTTAATTATGAACCAATCTATTTAGATTATTAAATTTTCCAAATAGGAAAAGAAAGAATCAAAAAGTTTAATGTATTTCCAACATTGCTAATATTTAATGCATACTTCTTTCAAAAATTTTAAAAATTAAAAAGTAGATTCCTTCAAGAAATTCAGGTGAAATTATTTAGACTCAATTAAAAGAATTCTGAAAATATTCATAAGCAAACCCTGCAGATTGGAACAAATCATGAGTTTAGTGTCTCTATTTAAATTTTTTAAATTAATGTTGAAACGAAATCTATTTTATCATGAATAAATTCCGTAAACTAAGCAAAAATTGAAATAATTATTGCAGAATAAGCAAAAATGGATTCACAATCAAAAAATAAACATCCAGAAACCTCACTTTTCGGTTCATTAGAGACAAGAATAATATAATAAGAAAAGAGGGAAAAAAGGGAAAAAGTCAACCAAAAACCAACCTCACACTTTTTACTTTCTCCGTCCTTTTTATACTACGAGGGGACCAACATGTATCGGGGCCAATTTAGACCCCCTCACCAGGGATAATTTATAGGAAATTATTCTTCATAATAAGAATAAATAAGTATTTAAAATTCTATCCATTCAATTAATAATTAAAATTAAAAAATGGTAATCATTAAAATCCTGTGAATGGATATATAAATGTATTCTAATCCAATTTGTTCCACACGGTACATCACGACACTAGTGTTGAAAATCACAAACACAGTCTCAAAAATCGAGGTAATTTTATTTAGATATATATTAAAAATAAAAAATAAATAAAATTTTTTTTATAAAATAAAAAATTCACTACCCAAAATTGCGTGGTGAAGTATTCAAAGTCACGAGGCCAACGAACTTTCCTTTCTAACATGAAACTCTCGAAGCATAGCCAGATTTTTGAAATAGTTCCATCCCACTTTTTATAGAGATAGAGAAGAAGCATTTAACTAAGTACCAATGAGTACCTTTGTAATAATGTCATGCTCAATCTGTTCTTACAAACATTTTTTTAATTATGTCTTCTTATTTTCAGATCATTTTTAATATCTTGCTTTTTTGTATTCATTTCTGAAAAATTGATAGTGATTTTTGAACGATTTCTTATATTTTGGGTTTACCTTCAGATCTGTAAAAATTCTTGTAACTGGCCAGTGAACGGCTATATAAAAAAGGGTCTTAGTTAAATTATTCTTCTCTCTCTCTCTCTCTCTCTCTCTCTCTAAAAAGTGGGATGGAACTATTTCAAAAATCTGGCTATGCTTTGAGAGTTTCATGCTATAGAAAGGAAAGTTAGTTGGCCTCGTGACTTTGAATACTTCACCACGTAATTTTGGATAGTGAATTTTTCATTTTATAAAAAAAGTTTTATTTTCTTTATTTTTAATATAGATCTAAATAAAATTACCTCAATTTTTCCAGACTATGTTTGTGATTTTAAATACTAGTGTCGTGATGTACCGTTTGGAACAGATCTGATTAGAATACATTTATATATACATAAACAGGATTTTAATGATTACCATTTTTTAATTTTAATTATCAATTGAATGGATAGAATTTTGAATACTTATATATTCTTATTATGAAGAATAATTTTTTTTCTATAATTTGCGAAAAAGTGCTAGTTTTTCCACCTGTTTTTGGTGTAAGCAGTGACCGATTTTTGGTCGATGACGTGGCGCATGCGCAGTGCCGACCTTTCCGGGCAACAGTGAAAAAAGTGGACGGACGCAGTGAGAAAAGTAAATGGATACAGTGACAAAAGTGAGGCACAGTGAAAAAAGTAAATGAAGTGCAAAATACTTCGTGTTACTCCGTGTGTGTTCGAGCTGCCTCGGGTGAGCTCATGCGCAGGCAACTTCATTATATTTTCCGTATCTTGTTCCTAGCCTAAATCAATTTCCAAAAAGTTGTTGATTGTCAATGGTTTAATTGTTTCAATGGATATGGACGAAATTGCTTGGCAAAAGCAAAAAACACCGTCAGTTTCTCCGAAAAAACTGTGCTTGGTTTTATCGCGAAAAATCGGAAACTTGGTTATTGGCATTCTATCCAAACATTCTTACCAGCTTATTGTTACGGCCATATTATTGCAATGGTTTTGATAATTGCCATTGTTATTGTTGCGTCAATCAACTAAAAATCGCCCTTTTTTACACAAAATACAGGTGAACAAAAACTAGCACTTTTTAAACAAATTATAGAAAAAGTATCGTGTCCCACACATTGAACAAGCGACGATTTAAAACTCGTGTGATAGCCATCCTCGCTCCGCTCGGGTGGCTAACTTCACACTCGTTTTAAATCTCTCGCTTTTTCAACTTGTAGCACAATATACTATTATATCTTTTTCACTTTTCTTTTTTTCAATAATGAATGCAAAATTAAAATTTTTTTTTGTTTGGTTTGATTATTTAACTAGCATAAGAATTTTTAATCAGTCCTTGTAGTTTTCCTATAAATTATCCCTGATGAGGGGGTCTAAATTGGCCCCGAAACATCTTGGCCCCCTCGTAGTATAAAAAGGACGGAAAAAGGAAAAAGTGTGAGGTTGGTTTTTGGTTGACTTTTTTCTTTTTTCCCTCTTTTTCATTATGTTATTCTTGTCTCTAATGAGCCGAAAAGTGAGGTTTTTGGACGTTTATTTTTTTTATTATGAATCCACTTTTGCTTATTCTGCAATAACTATTTCAATTTTTGCTTAGTTTGCGGAAGGTATTTATGATAAAATAGATTTCGTTTCAATCTTAATTAAAAAAAAGATAGCCTATGTTCAATTGCACTAATTTCAACCAAATTCCTCCTTCCTAAAGCGCAGAAGTGATTTTGAGATAGAAAATAAGAAAGGAATTACACTCGTAAAAAAAGTCCCACTTCTGCTCTTGCTGCATCATATTCTGTTATTTTTGTCTGTCCTATATATTGTTTAAAGAAGTCTGACAGTCACATTATGTCCCATATAAGTCACATCACAGATTTTACAAGTTTAATTATTGTTGTATTCTTTTGGATCCCGTTTTTGTCCACACGTTTTTTTATCCGCTAAGCGAAAAATATGTTATCTCCTAATTTAATTATATAATATTTTTGCGAATATATAATTTTTAATAACGCGTAAACAAAACGGCGATTTAAAATATTTAAATGATTATCACGTCAACATTGCATGGAGTAACTTTTTCAATAGTTGATTTAATACTTATTTTTTACAGTATATACGCTTAATTTATTAACTTAAAAATACGGAAAAATATATACATTGTCTTTCGATATACCAGCAGAATAAGACACCCGGTAAGAACAGAAGAATTCAAAACAATTCAGAATCTGAATTCCCATTAATACGTGAATTTTCCTCCATCGAAAGTTGCACCAACGAATAGAAAAAAAAAGCAAAACCCATTCCTTTTAATCGACTTAGAAAAATTTAATGGAAGTGTATTGGAAGGGATTAAAAAGTGGAGGAATGCAAAAGAAAGAATAGAAAGAAAGACAATAATGTCACTTTGAAGACCTTAAATCTAGTCCTTTTAATCGACTCAGAAAAATGTAATGGAAGCGTATTGGGAGAAATTAAAAAGTGGAGAAATGTAAAAGAAAGAACAGAAAAAAAGAGAATAATGTCACTTTGAAGACGCAAAAGCTAGACCTTTTAATCGACTCAGAAAAATGTAATGGGAGCATATTGGGAGAAATCAAAAAGTGGAGAAACGTCACTTTTATTCTTATCTTTTGATTGGACTTGGATTCTGCCTTATTCTTCAGAGATTGTTGTTAATTTTTGAATGGTATTTTGAAAAAGAACTTAAATAGAGCGTGTACGGAAAAAGAATTACTAAACAATCGCGCAAAAAGACCAGTTGACTGGGAAAATAATATTTTACTTTTTGACATTTGAGAGACGCATCTTCTTACAACGGCCCGTTGAGTTAGACTGGCATCATCATTGTCATGTGAAAGGTGTGTCTGTTGGAGAAATAGACAAAAAAAAGGGACAGATTAGAAGGAATTAAAATAATCGAAAATTAAGCATGTAAGTATGGAATTAAAAATAACCATGAGAGGTTATTTTTTTCGTTGGACACTTCTTCCGATGGATAATTAGCACATTCAAACAAATTAAATAATGCACACTCTTTCATTAAAATCTGAAAATATTAATTTTTCTCTCTTCTTCTCTTCTTCTCTTCTTACCGGGCAGGCCCACAAAAAAAGTGTCTTGAGCGAGAGGTCAGAGTATGGTATCTATATGTATTTTGGGACGGCGAACACGAATCTGACATTAGTTTTTCCTCAGCACGTTAGTATTTTTCCCTAGACGCAGAAAATTTCCTAAAAAATCATCTTTGTCGGGTATGAAATTACCCTTGGTATTGAAAGCATCTGGAAATAGGTCAGGCATGATATCTTTATGTATTTTGGTCCGTTGAATACGAATATGACATTAGTTTTCTTCCAGCCCTTAGGGTTTTTGTCCTAGGCGCATAAAGTCTCGTAAAAATCAGATTTTTCAGGTATGAAATTACCCATGGTATTCAAATCGTCTGTCAGCAGGTCAGGCATGAAATCTTCATGTAATTTAGTGCGCTAAATACGAATCTGATATTAGTTTTCCCCCAAAACGTAAGGGGTTTCCCCCAGACACGGAAAATGTTGTAAAAAATCAGATTTTTCGGGTATGAAATTACCCTTGGCATTGAAACCGTCTGGAAACAGGTCAGGCATGATATCTTCATGTATGAATACGAATATGATATTAATTTTCCCCCAGTACATCAGGGTTTGTTCCTAGATGCGGAAGATTTGCTACTCTCTAAATCTTAATCAGCGATAAGTATACCACTAATTCAAAATCAGCGTATATACGCTGGCAAATCAGCGAAATTTAGCTGCTGATCAGTGACATTTCACTGATTAACAGATAAATGTTGCTGATTTGCCAGCGTATATATGCTGATTTGAATTAGCAGTATACTTATCACTGATTCAGATTTAGAGAGCAGAAAAGCAGGTTTTTCGCGTATGGAATTACCCTGGGTGTTTATTTCATCTTTTGGATGAATTCAATACCAAGGTTGATTTCAGATTCGTACTCAGTGCAGCAAAATTCATAAAGATATCATGCCTAACCTGTTTCCAGCCGGTTTTAATTTCCGCATCTAAGGACATCTAAGCCTGACGTGCTGAAGGAAAATTAATGTCAGATTCTCATTCAGCGCACAAAAATACATAAAGATACCATGCCTGAACCATATACTGTGACCTCTCGCTCAAGACACTTTTTTTGTTGTCCTGTGCAATTTACTGATTGACAAAACATAACTAAAATAAAGAATTGCATTTTTATTTGAGACGGCTTTACACTTTACTAATTGGTCACTCCGTTTTCTTAAATTAACGAAAATGTTGTTTCTATAAATTGAGGAACAACTTTTGTGTCAAACTTCAAACAATCAGGATGAATGAATTGTTTAAACTATCATAATGCAGCAATTCAGATTATTCATTATAACATTAGGGTGGTCCAAAAATACATTAGAAATTTTTTTTCGAATTTTTGTTAGAAAGGTCGGAAATTTGTTCGAATCTATACAAAAATAAATCCTTTTTTTTTTGTTTGGAAAAAAATGATATTTAGGCGTGCCGCAATCCCCATGAACTTTAACGCGTATTTCTAATAAAAAAAAATACTTTTTTGTACATTTTATTCAGAATCCTCAATATTATCTCAATCGAGTTGAAACTCCACATTTCTCTTCACAATTAGCCATAGAATACGAGTAAAATATCAACACCATAAATCTTTTCTATAGGGTCCCCAAAAACCCCCATAGGTGAAAAAATGTGTTTTGCGAGTTTTTGACGCTAATTATGACTTCTTTTGCGATTTTTTAAATGAAAATTGTTCCTGGCACATGAAAATCCAATTAATGTTAATAATTAGATGTTTAAATATATTTTTAAAACAATTTATTATTGTTTTAAGAGCTTTCTCATAGAATAGAGTTAGAAAGTCGCGGGTTTTTCGAAAATTTTCCATCTGTTGTTCAATTTTCAATTAAAGGGAGGTGATAGTTCATCAATGTTAATAACAGTGATTGTTTAAACGATTTATCATTATTGTGAATAATATTATCTTAGAATAATGCTACAAAATTGCAGTTTTAAAACAAAAATTCACTTTAATCCAATTTTCAATTAAAATAAGTTAAATGATTGATGAGAGTCAAGAAAATTAATTGTTTAAAGAATTTATTATTATTATAATTAGTTTATTTGAATAATGCTAGAAAGATGCGGGTTTTTCTGAAATTTCTGGCTTTTTTTCCAATTTTTAATTGAAGTCAAGTAATGATTAATTCAAATTAACAAAAATAATTGTTTAAACAATTTATTATCATTATTAATAATATTCTCTTTGCTTAATGGTAGAATAATACGTTTTCTTCTGAAAGTTTCAACTGTTGGTCTATTTTTCACATGGAGTGACTTAATAATTAATTAGATTTAACAAACATAATTGTTTAAACAAATCATTGCTGTTTATGACTATCTTCATCTATATCAATGCCTGATAGTTGTCGTTTTTTCGAAAATTTTACCTTTCTGTTCTATATTCACTTATGTTAGTGAGGTAATAATCAATGAAACTTACCAAAAAGTTGTTTAAACGATTTATTATTGTTTATAACTATCTTTTCTTAGATAAGTGCTAGAAAGTTCTGTTCCTTTTTTTAAATCTTTACCTTGGCTTTGCTTTCTTAGTTTAAACGAATAATAAGTCAACCTCGCACAAAATTATTTCTCAAATAGTATTATTTTTTTCAGTGAATTATTTTCGCTCGTTTCCCAATGTTAACAAAATTAATTTAAAGAAAAAAGCTATCTTACACAAGAGGCAAAAACAAAGAATGGCATAATCAGGAGTAGGTGGAAGGTCGAGGTCTTTAAATGACTTGTAATAGTTTTGTTTTGGATTACAAAAAGATGCTTATTGCAAACCGTAAAAGAAAACTTGGAATTGCAAATACTCTAATATCAGCCACAACCTCTCCACTCCTTTTTGAAAATATTACAATATTAATATTAAATTGCTCAAACAACTTTTTCGTCAGCTTTAATTGATTATAACCTCACTAAAATAAGTGAAAGAAGAACAGAAAGGTAAAATTTGCCGAAAAACCGCAACTATCAGGCATGGATATAAATGAACATAGTCATAAACAGCAATAATTTGTGTAGACAATTATTTTTGCTAAGTCTAATTGATTATTAAGTCACTCCATGTGAAAAATATACAAACAGTTAAAAATTTCAGAAAAAACCGCAACATTCTACCATTAAGCAAAGAGAATATTATTCAAAATTATAATAAATTGTTTAAAAAATTATTCTGGTTAGCTTGAATTAATTATTACTTCACTCCAATTGAAAATTGGACACGCCAGAAATTTCAGAAAAAACCGTATCTTTCTAGCATTATTCAAATGGAATATTAATAATAATAATAAATTGTTTGAACAATTAATTTTTTTGACTCTAATTAATCACTTAGCTTATTTTAATTTAACATTGGACTAAAAGTGAAAATTTTTGTATTAAAACTGCAATTTTGTAACATTATTCTAACAGAATATTATTAACAATAATAATAAATTGTTTAAACAATCACTCTTGTTAAGATAAATGAACTATCCTTTGATTTAAAGAATCCGCGACTTTCTAACTCTATTCTATGAAAAAATTGCTAAAAACAATAAT
>CAKNWT010275040.1:0-11877 GCA_932066315.1 Andricus coriarius | reverse complement strand
TATATATATATATATATATGCTCTCTCTCTCCCTGCACGATTTCTCACGAAAAATTTCGAAGTTAATCAATCAAAGTTTCATTTTGGTAAGGTAAGCTTTTAAGGTATTAGGGTTTATTATAATATATCAACAATCCCCAGTGTTACGCTTATTATTTGTACGTTTATATTAATGTACTGTAAGATGTCTTTCCCAGAAATTTTCATTTCAAAAATTTTCAAAAATAAAACCTTAGTAATTTTCAATACTAAATATGAATTTTGCAATAAGTATGAATTAAAAACTCACATTCTATACAATAGTCCACTTTTATCTTTCAATAACTGAGTACATATAATATAAATAAATAAATCACTTTTTTCACTTCTAAAATTTTTCAAAAATGACTGGCAAGGGGTAGGGGATCAGTGCTACATATCAATGAATAAGAAAATTTAAGACTAAAGGCTTTTATTATTAATTAATTTTTAATTCTCTTCTTAATCCATTATCGACGAAGAACTCCGATTTTTTTATTCATTTTCAAACCTCATCATTAAAATTAAGGAGTGGGAATTGTGGAACGAAAACCCTGTTACCTAATATTTGTGGGTATGCTCTTTTAGAATCTGAGCACACAATTGAAGCAGCTTTTCTAGAAAATTAAATTTGGCGGCTTTTATGTAAAAAAATATGAAAATGTTGAGAAAAATTTGTTTCATGATTTTTTTTCACATTGAAACCGCGAGAAAACTTAACACTTTCTTCAACCAGCGGTGCACAAGCATCGTGTACTTGGACAGTATACATTTGGTTTTCATCATAAAAGTCGTTATCATTTTCGAAATGGTGATTTTTCACTTGAAAATTTTGAAAAAATATAGGTGTGTAGACGCTTCACTCAGATTGCAACGAATAGTGGTGAAAGTAGCTGCACATAGGTTTTTGGGGTTGCTGAATCCGAATCAAGTGTCAGATTTTCAAAATTCAAGATGGCGGATCCAATATAGCAGCCAAAATTTTGAAAAATGTAGGAACTGCAGTCAGACTGCACGATTTTTGTGCAACGATGGTTGCAGAAAGTGTGAAGTTTTCTCGCGATTTCAATGTGAAAAAAAATCATGAAAGAAAATTTTGCTCAAATTTTCATATTTTTTAACATAAAAGACGCCAGATATAATATTTTGGAGGTGATATTTTAATTATGAGCTTAGATTCTGAAAGAGAATACTAGAAAATAGTAGGAAAATATAGTCGTATTTCATCGTCGTTAATGGGTTAATTAAAAACTGTTTTCAAATAAATCATGAACTATAAATAAATCATAGGAACATCTGAAAACGAGAAGGGGATCAGTAGTATCTACATGTCAATAAAAAGGATACTTAAAAATCAGACACTTATTTATTTTTTTAATTTACTTTTATATTTTTATTAAATGAAAAAGGAAGGCCTTAGAAGTTACATTGGAAGATGTTCACAAAAGATGGTATCTAAATTCGAATTAGGAAAAGGCTCTATCTGAGGGTGGAGTTAAACAGGTGGTATCTGGGGATGTTACTCCAAAACAGGGGAAAGGGGTAGGGTACGGTTGGGAGGTCTCGATTCCCGACTCAGTTTGGTACTCCCAAAGGGCGTAAGTGCAGGATATGTGGGAAAGAAAAGTAGGTATGGTCAATGGCATAAAGTTGGGATAAAGCGACACGAGGTGGAAGAAAAGCGACATAAAGTTGGGGAAAAGTTGTATAAGGTTGTTGAAAAGTTGTATAAGGTTGGTTAAAGTTGTATAAGGTCAAGGAAAAGTGGCATAAGTTTGGGGTAAAGTGGTATAACGTTGGAGCGAAAAACTATAATAGGGAACCGTTGCTGTGTCAACGCCATGTGATAGCCGTGGCTATGGATATGTGACTGAAGGGGAAAAGGACCAGATATGGTAGGGCGTAGTGAAGGTATTGATGGATGGTTGGGGATGGTGGGGGGTAGAGGCAAACTTCGGCAGAAGCAGGGTGTTCCGTAATAATCTAGCATAAGCTAGAGTACAAACGTGGCACATAGGGAAATGTGATACATGGTGTAATGTAACATCAGGGTTAATGTGGAACATGGGATAATATGGCGCCCGCGATAATATGGCCTACGGGGTAATTTTGGCCGCAGGCCCTCGATTACTGACATATCAGTAGCGGCGGCGAGATCATTTTATAATAGAGAAAAATTATGCACATATTCCAAGATTTAAAATATATTTGTGTTTGAATGGGTGTATATGATTCATTATAAAGGCAGCCTTATTAAAAATCTAGCCTCAAGTATTGTTTTTCACTAAATTTCAAAATAATTATGACTTTATTTCTTCGCTTGTTGGCAGTAGATTTTTAGAAAGATAAATATTTAATCTGTTACCAAAAGAGCTGACTAATAGAAAAATGGCTGAAATGATGCTAACAGCTGTTTATGTATCTTGCAAGAGAAAGAAATGGGACTCTTGACTAAGTTAGTAGATTTGTGAAAGCGAGGAAAAGAAAAGGTCTCTAATCAACGTTCTCTGTGGTGGAAGGAGATTCGCTAAGGACAGAATGCCAGGGAGTAACAGCACTCTAGATACGAAAACTTATTAAATATTTCCAGCGCGTTTCATTTCATTATGACTCGTATAGAACCTGCATTCTTTAGAGCCACGTTATAGCGGTATTTCAAGCAACAGTGCTTTCTTTTCGCCAGCCCCATTGTTTTGTGACCCGTTAAAGTTAAACCTTCGTATTTTTTCATTTCCCCGAGCAACTTCCATCTCTTTTTTACTGACAAAAATAATTGTTTGAGTAACGGCCACTTGAGACCTCCATCACTGAGAATCTTGAAATTCTTTTAATCTAAGGAATTCTTTAGCTCGAAGAGAATTTGGGGAATTTGCAAAAAATTGTAAGCTTGGAATGGAGTGGAAATTTTATAGTTGATCTGAAATTAATCACTTTTAGGTAAATCAACAAAAACAATTTTATGCTTTAAAGAGCTGCAGTAAGAAATTTCCGACTGATTAATTACAAAATGATAATTGGGAGGGGATTGAATGCTCTCTGTTTTCATGATTTTGAATAGATTATGAAGAGATAATGTGAAGATGAATCTGGCGAATAAAGTCGATAGGTCTTTGGGTCACAGAAGAGCCAGAAAATGTAAAGAGAAAATACACTTTCCCAGCAGGGTGGTTCCTCTCAAAATGAAACTCCCCTGGAATCCTGAGAAGTTAGAGAAACTGGATTTATACTATAACTAAATGTGAGTCGACATTCACTATTCTGAGCGTCTCCTTTCATCCCGGTTAAGAAGCGAAAGATGAGGAGAGAGATGTCCCATCGAGTTCCCATACTTCCAAGGGTGTAATTGGCGAACGGAGTAGAATTACTCGGAAATATGAAACAACTATAGGAAGTGGAAAATTCGTACCCAGAAGAGACTTGCGAAAGGGGGGAATTGAGAAAATTGCGAATCCTTTCATCGTGACAAAATAATGAGATGGCATACTGACGGATGATGAATTTTCATGACTCAAAAATGATGAAAATCCATGATCTAGGCTGGGTTTTTGAAAGAAAATCTGGGGTGAAATGAGGTGCAAGGAAAGGGTACGATGACATGATAGGATTCCAGACTGGCATTTCATAGCTGAGAATGTTGGTATCCGGACCTTCTGATTTATCTTCCAATATTTGAGTGCGGAGCTTTTCAATCAAGGTTCGAGTTTGCACAACAGCCCGCGGCTTTCACTCGATTCAATGGCAATGTCGAGGCGGTATAGACGGAAGCAGAAACAAACAATCCCCTAACTACCCTTCAGCTCTTTTTCAAAACTTCCTTCCTCTTATGATTTCAGTTGTTATACCCTTCAATATCAAACTCGTCCCCCGACTGCAGCCTCATTCCAGAAGCATAATATGGATCTCAATTTGATATTCTGACAACTAACTATTTCTTCGTTATTCTTTGCTTAATTAAAACATATAATCTTTAAGCAATGAAAATGAATAATGTGTTGCACCACCAAGCACTGTAAATTACTTTAATCCTATGCCTTGTAGGATATCAGGCAATCTTAAGATCTTCCTTAAGACCTACAGCAGACAATGTTCCGGCAGATATTTTTTTCTTAGAGTCGGTGTACTTTCTGAGAGAAATTAAGAAGCGTCTGCCTCGTTTTGCGCACTCGTTTGCTCAAGGGACGACTCGTCTTATAGTTATGGCGCACATAGAACAGACATATGGCCATTGTAGATCCCTGCTAAAAAGTACAAAGGTTGACACAGAAACACTCTTAGCCGAGGGTTCAGGGAGTCTGAGATAAAGGGGTCCCTTTTAATAACGGTCTGGTACGGCGCTACCAGGCCTTGCAAAGCTAGTGCTTTCTTAAGGCGGCTGGTAAAGTGCCCTCGGTACTGTGCTCCCGGCAATATCTTCCGATTACGGCTAAGTAAAGCCCCCAACCTCAACTTTCCACCTAACCGAGGAACCATCCCTCTCTAACTCAGGTCTCCGGTAAATCCGATAAGACGGGCGTACCGTACTTGGGTCAAAATTGCAATCGAGCACCAATCGTAAATGAGGATACGAACACTACAACGGCACCAACAACAGCTCAGATAGTTCTTCCTTTAGGAAACTAAACTTCAGAGAACCCGAGCACTTGGTTTCTAAAAAATAATGTATTTGACCACAGAACGTTATTCCTCAACCATAGATCCGCTATAAGGATCAAATTGTTTTGTAAAATTCTTAGTAATATCAATTATTCAAGTGTAAAACGTCAACTGGGATTTTAAATTATTCAAATTGAAATTCAAGATAATTCAGTTCTGAATTATTAAAGCTATAAATTTAAACAAGAATTCAGAAGCACAAATATAAAACTGTACGAAGATGGTCATAAAGATTGGTCGAATTCAGAAAAGGGAAAAAGTGACAAATGATAGGAACTAAAGTATTAGATCCAATACTAAACATGTGTCGAGATCAAAAGGCGATATGTCAGTGTAATTGAATTAATTAACGTTCACGTTAATCATTCCCTCAACCCTTTGAGTACAAAGGTCATGTTGTTGTCTCCTCGCTCTCCAAAAACAGACAATCTAGACTATTTCCAGGTCACGAGACGTGTAAATTCCCACGGGATGACATTTTTCATCCGATTCTGATTACTTATTCACGGGCCGACGAGCGGACGTATGATAGAAGCGAGTATAATGTCGCCCATACATACGTTGAAGTTACAGGCGATATGATTGATAATAATGCGCGCTCCTCGTCAACGCCGATATTACTAAAAAATAATTTACGACAGGGGAATAAAATTCCAGGCTTGCAGGATGGGAGTGGCGTTGATGGGCTCTGCCCGGATACTCTCTCTGAAAAGTAGAAGGCAGGTGATGCCCTCTTGTTACCCACTTTTATGCGAAAAATGTGCACAAATAGCATTCCTAATTTTTTAATACTGCATCAACCAAATAAATCGATTTAGTTTTATTAGAATTTGAAGGAAACTGAATTCTAGAGGATTGACCTTTAATATGAATATGATTAGGGTACTCGATTTTTCAGGTCGATTTCACCTACTTCTCACAAAAACTGTCTCTCTATGATTTTTTATATGTCTCTCTTGCCCCCTTAAAATTACTGACTACACAACTATTATATTTCCCCTTTGTTTTTTGTCGCCTTGTCACATCGTGCCATATATTTTGACGTTCCTATTCTCCAATGCTTCTACCGAGTATCCCCATTTCCCTTATACCCCCCCCCCCGAAGTCCTCCGCCACCCGCTATTTCCAGCGCCAGTTACCCCGTCGTATTCTCTTCACATTCAGCTTCACAGTAGCTTCACATTAATGTTACAACGACGTGATATTGTATTCACATGCCACTCCGTCGGACCCCTTGTCATTGAAGTGACGTTTTACTTTCAAACATATACATGAAAAAAATAGGTCAGTTAGTAATTTAGTCCACAGAAAGGGAAGGTAACATCTAAACTTTGTTGTATAGTTTACTTACTTGCCTTACAAAAACTAAATTGATCATTAGGCAATTTATTTGTGTCCTGCAAGTGCCCCTATAATACAATATTTAAAAATCTAGCTACACAGTTCTCTTAAAAATTTAATTTTTTACAATTATAAAAAAAGAAAATTGGATGAAAATAAACAGGTGTATACTATTTTGGACAGATAATTCTAGACCCTTCCCACTAAATGGAATAAAAAATTTTCAATTAAAATGTATAAATGTTTAATTTCTTATTCTCAGGAACCACGGTCTAATTTACTTTTAAAAAAACAGTTACATTTTCAAACAAAGGTACGCATTTTCGATTTAAATTAATTGTCAACAAAAGAATGATTTTTTAACAAAGTGCTTTAACCTTCAACCAAGTAGTTTTTTTCAACCAAAAAGCTAAATTTGAAACGAATAATGTAATAGTAAACGAAGGGTCTATTCGCACGGTCTATTGGACAAGTTTAAATTAAAATAAAAAATAGTTGGATTCAACTAAAAAGACGAATTTCATGAATACCAATATCAATTTTCAGCAAAAAGTTAATTTAATAATTAAATAGTTGAATATCGAACCCAAAAATTTTGTTACATTCTGTTATAAGTTCAAACTATGGGAGGAAGCGTCATGCCATCAAAA
Source organism: Andricus coriarius (assembly GCA_932066315.1). Classification (NCBI taxonomy): domain Eukaryota; kingdom Metazoa; phylum Arthropoda; class Insecta; order Hymenoptera; family Cynipidae; genus Andricus; species Andricus coriarius. Next base: position 5,215 of record CAKNWT010275040.1, on the reverse strand, counting down.
TTTGGAACATCCTCTTGTGAATTCTTCATCCAATTTATCGTGCCACATTCAATGAATAAGAAAAATGTTTCATAATGGCTTTGATTTACAGATGCCTTTTCATATGATCTCTAGAAATAATTAGATGAAGTTCTTTTAAACAGTGCTTAATAAATAAATCCATTTTTTGAAATTGCATTCCAGCTCATTCCCAGTTTGTTTTAGGTTGCCAGGTCAAACTGCTACCACGAAAATAGTTGAGATCAAAAGTAACTAGGAAAAACAGGGTTACTAAATTATACTCGTGATTAAGGGCCAATTTCTAAAGTGTGTCAATTTGAAATTAGAAGGGAGGGCCATGTTAATAAATACGAAGCTTGTATTCACTTGCAGGTACTTCGTCACTTTGATCGTGCATAATGTACGGCTAAGTAACGCGACTGTAACTAATTATGCAGCATTACGTACTTGATTTCCCCGTGGGCGAAAAATAGAGGATATATATTAGAAGGCTCCGACGAGAGTAATAAGCGCCATTAAGATCCGCCACTCCATCCTAGCCCTCCACCCTTCAGCTCATTCTATCTTTCTCTCTTCCAGTTCCCTTTCTGCCAAGGAGCGAATCCACCACCACAAGCTTGCTCTTTATCTTGGCAACTAAGATGGGGCTTGCACCTCTCCGGTCCGCATCGCGGATTGCTTATTAATGGACGCACTTTAACCAATTAGAATAAATTACCTCCATCCGTTCTTTACGTTCCATACAGGGCAGCCATGAACCGTTTCGATTCTACGAAATTCTATACTCCGTTAGTTCCGGTAATAGTTTTCGAGACTTGGGTTATATTAGAGGGTGATTGAGAACAATCTCTGACAATCTCTCTCGCTCTCAGACAATCTCTGCGACGATCACAAAGAACCTCAATCACCTGGAACGTGAATTCATTTATCAACTGGAATTTATCACTTGCGGAATACGGAAATTGTTAAGGCTTTTACTGTAGCGTCTACTTATATTCGTGACGAATAGATTTGAGTTTGATTTATTATGTAAGATATAATTTTCGGGGTTTGTATTAAGGGGAATCATATGTGAATAATATGTTTAGGAGATATTCATGTTTTTGTGAACAATGATTAAATGTATCAGTGTTTGGGGTTTTGATGGAAAATCATATTTAATTCTCTGTTTTATCTCATGACTCTATACTTATGTGCCAAGGATGACCGTAAGTGGGTAGCTTTTGTGTTTGAATGAAAAAATTAACACGTTCGCTTATGTAAATCGCCAACTTTAGATGCGTTTTTATTGAAAAGTGTGTTTTCGAAGTTCCAACTTCAAAAGTGACCCGGTGACTCATTTTTTAACCCAGAAGATTATTCAAGAGCTTAAAATAACACTTTTAGGAGTCTTTAATGTATTTTTATTTTGAGCTCTGGTATCGTTGCGAGTAAATTTACAGATTCGATAAAATTAAAAGCATTTAATAGGAACAAATTGTAAGTCTCAACCCTACAATAAAAAGTAATTTAGAAATTTCACTTTCACTTCTGCAAGTTTTCAACGAAACTCAATTTGTTCAAATAGTGAACACGAAAATACTGAAAAAGCTGAAAATTTAAAAAGTCAATAATATGAAAGAATTAAAATATTTAAGGTGGAAGTAATAAAAATTGAATATCGCTCACTGCAATCACTTTGTAATTGCAGTGAGGTTCATGATGCAAAACTAATCGCAGGTGGCAGCTACGAGCCGAATATTAGACCCTCTGTAAATGAGATACCAATTTCAATAAAGGAATTTTTATGAATAAGTATAAAGTGCCATTTGTACCCTGCAAAGATCGAAAAATACATTTTTCAATTTTTTTATTAAAATGTATCATATAGAATCAGTAAAAGTTTCATGAATCCTTTTCTGGCTGTCACCTGCAAAGTGATGTAAGGTTTACCACAATTCACCTAATACCCCTTTGTATGTATAATGACGCGATTTTTTCTATTCCTTATAAAACGAAAATACAACAACAAATTATTCAATTTTTTTATTGATTTAGAAACCATCTGGATTTGGATTTCGCGCGCTATTGCGAAAAAGGAATAAGATATCGTTTTTCTTTAAACACCTCAGTGTAAGACCACGAGGAGTTCTGATTGCAAAAATTACCTGCCCCTGATCTTACTCACTATACTTGTTTTGAACTTTATAAAGAAAACAGAAGAAGGAAATTTTAAAGTTTTCAGTTTGAAATTCCAAGATGGAAATTGTTATTGAAAGTAAAAATGCAGGAAGATAATGGGAACGAATACTGATAAGTGAGTGTTGTGTTATGTGGATCATTTCCAAATGATTTCACATAATTCAACGGTTCAGTGCACTAACAGTGTTCTTGCCTTTTGACAAGTAATTTATTATTCGTTAGTTTTGTACAGAACTTCATGAAGAACAAATGAAAAACAAGTGACTTCTGAAAATGCAAGGACACCGTTATTGCACCCAATCGGTCAATCACAATGTGAATCCAATAACCCATCTACTTCTGATTACAAGAGCCATCTGCCCCTCATCTCTCTCACTATGCTTGTTTTGAACTTTATAAAGAAGATCAAAGATGGAAATTGTAGAGTTTAATTTGAGATTCCAAGATGGAAATTGTAATTGAATGTGACAATGCCTAAAGATAATGGGAAGGAATACTGATAATCGAGTGATGTGTCAAGTGTGATGGAGAGTGATATCGACAATTTAGGTGATCATCTACTCGGCTGAGCAGTGTGGATGGAAGGAGGCATCTTATCCAGAGAATGGCGAGGGAAATGGTTTACCGTGTGGTCGGGGATGGAAGTGAGAGGAGAAGGCGGTGGTGGGAAACGGCGGTTCCCAAGAGAGCCTCTCAATTGCCTCGTCCTGCAATTATACGTTTGAGCGGAGCCACTATCTTCGTTAATGCGTTGGACTCTGAACTCGAACCAACCAGGGCAAAGCAACCTGTGCCTCTGCTAGGAAATATTAGTTACACCATGACCATGGACCATACGTGTGCTTGGAGTATATCGCTTTGATCCTTTCCTATCTCTGCAACGGCATGTTTACCACCAAGATATAGTCCATGTCTATCACAAACATTTTACTAAAGCATACATTTCCTAAACATTGCGTATAAGAAATTGATACTCAAATATAAATTCGAATTCCTATTGAAACTGTTAGGGCTAGGAATCACTTCAGAGATCTAAAATAGTATTAATAGTGAATAGTTTCCTACTTGAGCTAGCAGATATGGTACTAGTATTTAATCCAATCAGCGAAGAAGTTCGAAAATATTTTGTAAGGAAAAGTGAAAAAAGGGGCATTAGCAGAAAATTACGAGAAAATAATAGCATCGCTCAAAAAAGTGTCAAATAGTATCAATAGTGGCGTGAGTCCGAGTCCTGAATCGTTTATAAGAGCCTTAAAGGGAGTATTCGATTTGTTTATTTGCAAATGAATAATTAAATTGTTTATAGAATATAACAGTTTTTTCGGGGTATCGTTTCGACGATTCAGCTATTATCTTTCGCGGTCACGGATGAGGAGCTAACCAGAATTATTAATTGGCCTAAAGGTTATAACTGATTTTTTTATTAGCAAGAATGTTACTGTTACTGGAAAGGTGGTATTGACGTGGCTTGAATTGTAGCAGGTAGTTCGCTGAACGTTCATGACGATCATTTTCGTTAATTATGTATTGTCTCTACAAGGGGGTACATATGCGACTAGGCTGGAAATATCTTTCTATTGATCGAAACATTGCGGACGAAGAACTCATATTTTGCTTACAATTGTAAACGATAATATCCCAGAGGAAGTTCTATTCATGGATTCTTATTAGATCGCTCGAAAAATTTTAAAGGTGAAGACTATTATTAGATTATTAGATGTTTGGTACATTATAATTTATAATATTATGAGTACATACACTGCTTTGGAAATCTTAAGCGTAAAGAAAACTTTACCTTGTTAATACACAAACATGAACGAAATAACACGTAATAGGATAAAAGCGTTATTTAAGGGTTTTGTCTTGCTGGTCGCTAGCGATAGGATTATAACAGCTTTTACGACGATCCTCGCTTTGCATTCGAGCTCTAATCTTTGGTTACTTATCCCAAGGCCATAATGCGTGGCTAAAGGCTAATTTACTGGTTCACACTCTAAAGCACGAATACCAATTTTCATTATTTTTCTACCCAGATCAAGGAAATTATATCCTCTTACTCTAAAATTAGGCACGTACTTTGTAGATTAGTTTATCTATTAAATAAAAAGGTATAATTTAGTTTGATCTATTTATAATTTAGGTAAAAATCTTTATCTTTGGCAGGAATTTTTCTATAGAGTCTTCAAAACCTATAGTATTCGAATAAAGTATTAATGATGGGATTGATTTTCACTCTTACTGAGGAAGAAAGCAGGTCAGTATCTGATATGAACAGAGCATATATCTAGATAAGTATTACCTTTTGAAAACGAGGGAGTCTAACAATATGGACCCTTGCAGGAAATGAGATACAATTTTTCTGACATGAATGATAGTCACAAGAAAATTATAGAAAAGTCAAGCACACAAATTTCTTTCTGTTTGTTATATTTGAATAAGCTTAACATTAACATCCAAAACAAATTTCACAAATGATCCATCGAAACGACAGGTGTCTCTTCAAAATTTTGGAAATTAGAGTATATATAATAGAAGAGTTCAATTGATGTTCGAAGGGGAGCCTCGATTTTGAATTGATATGAGGGATAAATGCCAGTAAGCAATTTGTGTCGCTTTTAATCAAATTGTCAACGACTTGATGTTGAATATGAACGATCACACCCCACGCCAATAATTGCATGTAATCATGCAAATTGACAAATTGAATTAATGTCTGAACGGAAATGCCGATCTGAAAATACGAATATGTATTTGAATTCTAGAGTGATTCAAAGGTACACATTCCTGATTCCACGATCATTAGAAGTAATGGATATCGGAATGAAGACCTCTTGTATGTTTTGGAAAAAAAACTTGTCCACCTATTAAATCGGCATTCACTATGGAATACCAATGACGAATGATAAAGTTGATTTTCATATACAAAATTCATCGTATTTACCTCACATTCTACGATGGGCGAAATAACATTGGATGTGTGTTGTATATTTAACATTTTTTTCTGAGTGGACTTTTGCAATGCTTTTCATTGATC
>CAKNWT010275031.1:0-18072 GCA_932066315.1 Andricus coriarius | reverse complement strand
CCCCCCCCCCCACACGACAAAAACAACAACTGTCAGATTCTACGATGTTGGCTGCATTGGATGTCTGCTCTCACCAAGTACTACGAAGAGGAGATTTTCCTGGCGCATGCGTAGTGGATGGGATTCCCGCACGTTCAGCAGCGCTCGGAAAAACAGGAGCAAGCGGCCGCGGAGAATCTGCGTGCTGACCCGAGTCAGCCCCACCTCTGGACCATCGACTAGCGGCAGATGACGAATGCTTGCGTGCCATATAACGCATACTGACTGTGCGCCACCTCGCTGCTGGAAACTGAACTTGGCAGTTGTCCTTTGATTTCGACCGTCCTCTCACTCAGTAATTCTACGCTCTTACGCGAGTGGCGCTCCGACTCTTATGAGAAGAGAACGAAGACGCCTCTCTTAAATTCATTCGTGATTCTAAGCTCCGAGCAAGTACCTCGTGGTAGACGAGCAGATTTTATATAAAAGGATTGAAAAACTATAAATTAAAGTAACAATGAGAGGAGTATCTCGAGGAGACCGGATACTGCCAGGTGGGTTTCCCTTCATATCTTTAGTTTAGCTTAATAACTTCTTTCATTTCAACGTCGTGTGCCGAACTGGTAAGCACACGCCGTTGAAATTTTTTAGTTGCTGACCTCGGGCAAGTTCATTATTGTTGACTCACGCTCGGGATTTTGATGTTAAAATTTTTATGTAATTTCTGGGTCATCATGGACCCCCGCTCGTGCGGTGTAATTCTGAGAGCTCAGTAAAATGGAATTAGTAACCTAAACTGTCAAGTGGCCACTCGGACCACTCTATCGAAAGAAAGTTTGTTGATGTCAAAATGGCGATACGTGTCACGCGGTATTAGATGTCGGCGTTTCCATACCATAAGTTTTGTTGAGTGGGGCGAAGGTCCACTCGTTATAGTTATATTTTGTCCACTTATTCGATTCGAACCTAACGTTCTTTTAATTGTATTTAAAGTGCACAAGACAATGTGTGAATAAACTTTATTCCAACCCTCTGCGATATTCCTTACCGGCCCACTCTACTGGAGCTATCGGGCAAGCTAGTGATGAATTTAATTAAAATCAAATTAAAGTTCAGAAGAAAATCCATGTCAGTTACATTTTGATAGTTTTAAGTTAGAAAAACTATCTGGCGCTCTTTAGGCAATTCTCGGACTCATTCTGAGTCCACCTTAGAGTATAAATAACAGTCAACTTATGAAAAATAAAATAATCGGCTGAAAATGCAGGTTATAAATGGCGACCAACTTAGCGGCTTTGAGCCACGCCGGCAGTGAGTAGCAGGTACTGCCAGGGTGAGTCATGAATGTTCTGGAATTCTGGGAATGGATTCCAAATTAATTACCATAGAGAATTAAAGGAATTCACTTATTAAATATCAATTAAGTTATAATTTAAATACGGTTTAAATTAATCTGGACCAAATAATAATTTTACAAATGGTCCATGAAATCCTAATTAGTTATTGTCTTGGGACAGATGATAATTACGATTTATTAATAACAAATTGTATACAAACGGGAGTCGTCTTATCGGACTGCAATAAAATAAATTTCGATTTAAAAATTGAATGGAAAAATAAATTTGTCTGATTGAATAATTCCAAATCAAAACAACCGTCATTATGTTCTGGGTCATGGGCTCCAAAACTTGCCTTTCAGATTCAGTAAATTGAGTGACTTAAAATCAGTAGGTTTAAGGATTAAAATAAGAAAACAATGACTGAAATTGATCAGTCAAGTCAATAAGGCTGCCAAAATAATAAAACTTGGAAAAAATAAGGCAATTTAAATTCTTTACAAAATAATTTGGAACAAATGAAGTTCCAATTATAAAATTATTTTGAAGTTTGAGGTGACTGGTGATAGCGGAGAATGATTCACCACACGTCATTATAAATTGAATAACGAGTGAGGGGTTGATAAACACTGACCATTTGACTTTCAAAAAGTAAAAACAAAATGTTAATTTAAATAATTTTGAGAATAAATGTAAATTTTGAAATCAAACTAAATCATAATGAAATGAAAATGAAACTAAAATGGAGTTGAAATAAAACTTTTTTAGTCTGTTTAAATCAAAATAAATTATGTTTCCACTGGTTTATAAAAACAAATTAGGGTTATTTAACCATTTAAAGAAAACAATTTGAAAAACAATTATAAATGGAATAATTTGACATAAATAACTAAATTTTTACAATGAAAGTAAATTAATCAACAACTGTGTCAATTCCAGTCCAAATTTTGGAACTTTTGTTCATGCCGTGATTGCCGACTGGTCATCAAGGTTTAAAATTGGCTGTTTATCCTTTTTGAAGTATCAAGGATAAACGGACAAATTAAAAATTGTTTGTTTATCCTTTTTGATGTAGCAAGGATAAACAGACAAAACTGAAGTTGCTCTGCAATAAACCGAAGATAACCTCAATGGAGTTTAGAGTAACAAATCCAATAATCCAATAACGGCGATAGTGGGGATATAACCATAAACCCAGATTCACCTCAGGCTTTAACAATTATATTTACCTGGATTTGAGTATTCCGCCAGGATAATTAAGAATTTAACGGAATTCACTCCGCGTAATGTGCATGATACATTATTACGAGGATAATTCCGAGGTGGGAAATCAGGAAATTGGGAAGTTGGGAAGCCGAGAAGAAGGTGAAACACATTGAAATAGACAAGGGTTCATAAGGAAAACTATTTAATTAGCTTACAGAGCGTATGTGTCGTAGTCTCGACGGAGAAAAGATAGGCGTAGTATCCTCGACGGACAAAAGAAACAGGCGTAGTATCCAAAACGACAGGATCCGGAAACGAGTTCACCCACGAACACTGAGAGAGCAACTGTCGGCACGAGCGGCGAGTCCCGCCGTCGGCCACACGTTCGGGACCCGTCGTGGGTTCCCGGACGGGCTCGGCTGTGGCCCTCGTCGCCCATACCGCCAAGTAACCCCCATGTTACACCCCCCCCCCTCCAATGGGGTTCGGTTTATATCTCGAAAATGCGTATATGCCCCTTGTTCATTTTTGCACATTTTGTACAAGCATATATAAATTAGTTTTCGCTTAAATATTTTAAATATAAAGTAGTTCAAGGCTTCGTTTTCTTACAATAATCTCCCGCCTAAGTAAATCGATGCGGAAGATATACAATACTGTTTTTGGTTTAAATTTGCGTACGAAGGCAAATAACGGGTACAAAAGAATACTACTCCTGAAAGTCTCGCACGCCGAAAAATTGAGGAAATGAAAATATAAAAAAAATACAAGGCTTCAGATCGTGATCGGAAGAGAAAGTGTCCAATAATAATTCTTTGAAGTGATCAGATTATATTGAGTCACCAAAACTTAAATACGCAGTCTTTCTGAATCAAATAAAAACTTTACTTAAATTGGAGGTTCTTATTCCGACCAAATTCGACTCGCAACCTGTCAACGTAATTACACATATCATTCGACATAATATCCTTAATCTTCTAGATATTAAATTATAACTAAAGAATTATCAACAAAATTAAAAATATAATTATAAGTAGGATGTGCTTTAGAAGCACTTGGCCATGATTATTAGTAGCGCCATCTGGGCCACTAATTTGTTCCACTGCTCCCTCCTTCTCAAGTCCCTCCTGAACTCTTCCCACTCTCTCTGTCTCTTCTCCCGCAGTTCCCTCCATTCCCTTTCAATCTCAATGGCTAATTCCCTTTCCGCCCTTTCTCTTCTTTCTCTTTCCACCCTTTCCTGTTTTGTTCTCCTCTCCCTAAATTCCCTAGCGCTTTGAGTCCTCTGTTCCTCCAATTTCTCGTTCCTTCACCTGCCTTCCTCTGCCGCTTTCCTTCTCAGTTCCTCTTTTTTTTCTCGAACTCTTCAGCGAAATCGAGGGAGTGTTGGCGCGCCCTTCTTTCGAATTCCATTGAGAGCCTGTAGAGTTGGTCCTGGAGTGTTGTGGTTTCTTGTGGCTTGATGTCTGGGTGTGGCATGGTATCTGGCTCCCGGGCGGACTGTTTTCTACCATTTGTCTCACGTGACGGTGCGGGTGGTAGGGTATGTCTATTTCGGGAATCCCTGCCTTCCTCAAGCTTAGCCATCAGAGGGCTTTACAGTTCTCCGCGTGCTGCATCATCGTCTGTCCCTCCACCTCTCTTTGGCAGAAGTGGCATTTAGGGCCCTCCATGTTCTGAAACATAAATGAGTTCTGTCCCTGAATTGTCCGGAGTTGTCCTTTTGTCTTGGAGTATGGAGTTAGTCACCTTTACTTATATTAACTACTATACTTGGCCTTTCTGTGTCTTGTTTTACTACCGATAGCATTATTGTTCGAAAACGAATAATTTATCTAGTTCCGTTATGGTTTCCTGATCTATGTTTATTTCTATTTCGTATTCGATCGTTTTTTTCTCTGTATGAACTTTTGTTCGTATTTCGATGTTCAATACTTGCTGTATTTCCCTATTTATAAGTTCCCAAATCCCCTGTATGTGCGTCTGTCTTTTGGGGTCTGGTGTTGTAAAGTTGTTTTTTAGTCTATATGGTCTGCTATTACCATTTTGGTTTCTCCGTTTTTCTCCATGTGTCCCTTTTCCCTGTCACAGAGAAAATTCTCTTTTCATTATATAAGCCTTATTATTATTATTATCTACATTTTCTAATATTAAATCGTTAATATTGAATTCTCCTATGTTTTTTCCTTTTAGGTTTTTCAATTCGTAAATTGTAGGGGAGATTTTTCTCTTAATGATAAATGGGCCCTCCCAATTTTCAAAAAGTTTGCCTGTTTTTTTATTTGCTTTATTTGATAATTTTGTTACCCTTTTTAGAACTCTGTCACCCTTTTCGTATTGTATTTCTCTTCTCCTTAAATTGTACCTACTTGCTTGTTCAACGTTGGCTTTGTCCAAATTTTTCTGTACTTTCTTCTTTATTATTTGTAGCCTTCTTAGTCTATCTGTCCATCTGTCTATACTTTGGAACTCTATTTCGCTATCTGTTTCTAGTTCTCCTTTTAGGGATTGGAGTGGTTCTAATTCGCGACCTAGGTTTAAAAATGCTGGGGTAAACCTTGTTGATGAGTTTTTACATGTGTTAATTGCGAATTGCAGGCCATCTATATTTTCATCTCAGGTGGAGTGGTCGTTGTCCAGGTACGCTTTGATGATCTCTTTGATCGTCCTATTATACCTTTCTGTCGGGTTCGCTTGGGGGTAATATTTTGGTGTTCTGGAATGTCTAATGCATATTGATTTTTTCTCTTTTTTGAAATCGGCAATGGTCCCATGATATCAGCTGCTACCATGGTCCATGGTTCTTCGACGATTCTCTTCCCCATTAATCCTGTCTTACTTTGGTTACCCGGTTTTACTCTCTGACAAGTCTGGCAGTTTTTTACGTAATTGATAACGTCCGAATATACCCCTGGACAGAAGTAGTGTTCAGAAATTTTCGCGTTAGTTTTCTCTGAGCCTAAATGTCCTGCCTGGGTTTCGTCGTGGTTTTCCCGTAAAACTTGACGTCTAAGTTTTTGGGGTACGACTAATTTCCAAGGGTTTGAGTCTGGTAATAGAGCAGATTTGAGTGGGCCAGTTCTTTAAAAATAGAGTTGTGAGTCTCTGATTCGCCATTTTTAGTGTTCTTCCGATCTTTTTGTCACTTGTCTGAGTTTAGTAGAGTACCAGTCATCTGTTTTGTCGCTAACGTCCGTTTTTTGTTTTTCTACTATAAAAGCTAACGCAAATGCTATATTTTTTGCTGATTCTCCTGATCTCGAGGGAGCATCAGGGACGAAATTTGAACTACCTTTACGATATATGACCTCATAGTCATATTCTAATAATTCCAATGCCCACCTGGCTAATCGACCAGTGGGGTTTTTCAGGTTATGGAGCCAATTTAACGCTAGGTGGTCCGTGATTACGTTAAAGTTGTAGCCTTATAAATATGGCCTAAATTTTCGTATGGCCCAAACTACCGTTAGGCATTCTTTTTCTGATGCCGAATACCTAGATTTTGCGCCATTTAGACTTCTACTAGCGTATGCGATTACGTAATTTACACCGTCAATTGTCTGTGTAAGTACGGCTCCTAATCCCGTATTACTCCCGTCTGTTTCGAGTTGGAAGGGTTGAGTCAAATCTGGGTACGTTAATATAGGTGCTGACGTTAAAAGATCTTTAATTTTTTGAAAAGCCTTATCTTGCTCTAGTCCCCAATCCCATTGTTTATCTTTTTTAAGTAATCTGTCAATCGGTTCTATTATTTCGGCAAAGTGTGGAATAAATTTTGTGTACCAACTTGCCATCCCTATTATGCGCTGTAATTGTTTAATGTTTTTAGGTTTCGGGAATTCTAGGATAGGTTGCATTTTTTCGTCGTCTATTTGTAGTCCTTTGTTGTTAACTTTAAATCCTAAATATTTGATTTCCGAGCAGCCGAACTCGCATTTGTCCGGGCTGATCGTTAAATTTGCATAATTTATTTTATCTAATACAATATTCAGATATTTTAAATGATCTTCAAAATTTTGAGTCACAATCACTATGTCGTCTAAGTAACAAAAAACGTTTGGCTTTAGGTCTGGAGTAATGATTTTGTCCATAAGTCTCTGGAAGGTGGCTGGAGCATTGGTTAAACCAAATGGCATCCTTTTAAATTGATACATGCCTTTTCCAGGTACTGTGAATGCTGTTATTGGTTTTGAGTTTTCGTCTAATGGTATTTGTAGATAGGGTAATTTTAAATCAATTTTAGAAATAAATTTTGCTGATCTTAAAGTGTCTAATATTTCTGTCATGAGTGGGATTAGGTAAATGTCCTTTTTTGTAACATTATTGACCTTTCTAAAGTCTAGGCAAAATCTATAATCTTTCCCTGGCTTCTTTATCATAACTATAGGGTTTAGACCAATCAGAACATGAGGGTTCTATTATGTCCTGTTCTAATAATTTATCAACTGTTTGATAAATTATTTCTTTGATTTTAGGGCTCACATGGTAGTATCGCTGTTTTATGGGGTCGTGGCCCTGCACATCAATTTAATGTTTCGTTAAATAAGTCGCCCTATGTTCTTTTCCCTGGTGAATTTTTATTTTGTTTTCTAGAAGTTTTTCTGGTTGGGATTGTTGGCTTTCGCTGAGGTCAACAATGCCTTCGCAAATTTCTGGCGAATAATTGTTTTGTTCGTCCATTTTTCCTAAACTATCCGTAATATTATTTAATTTAATTGCTTTATTTTTAAAATTTACCCATTGATTTCTGTTATCAATTTCTGGTATCTCATTGGCTTTTTGAGATTCCTTTTCTCATTTTTTCCGATTAGTAACTTTTCTATTTTTCCAAAGATTACTATCTTGATTCTTATAATTGTCCTCGTATTTACTATCATAAAAAATTTTTTCTGACTCATTTTTCTTATTTTTTCTCCTAATTTTCGGTTTGCTTAAACTAAATGAATTTTGTGTGCTTGGGTCGTCGCTAGTGTCGTGGGTGGGGATGCTCTCTGGGGTTTGTATTTGTTGCTCGTACGGATGCTTATTAAGCTTGTGATATCATTTGTAGGATTTGTTACAGGAATTTGGGCGTTTCTGATTTTTTGGGATTGGTGAGGATTGATAGGTACTAGGAAAATTTCACTATCTTTTAACTTTGGGCTACTTTTGTTAAGTTCCCTTGTACTTTTGAGGTAAATGCTACCTCCGAATTTTGGTTTCCTATCTTTATAATTTTTTTCTTTTTCCCTTAATGTTTTATCCGTATTATTTGTCTTTTTAATTTCCTTATTTTCTTTTATTGTTATTTCAGGTTTATTTTTAGTTTCCTTTTCCGTTTTTGGGAGGGGTAGTGACTGGGGGTTCGCTTCCATAGGATAGCGGATGGGTGGACTCCCTGGTAGCCACCAAGTTTCTGAGTCGTAATCTAGGGTAATCCGTAGAGCTTTCAACATATCCGTACCTAGAATGCCTACGGATTTTAATTTTGGGACTAACCTGAACATAAAATGTTTAACTTTCCTTCCTATCAAGATCGGGATTACTGCTTGCCCGATTATGTCGACGGTTTCTCCGTTCGCGACTGTTAATTTGCGGGAAACTGGTTTTAAAATTGAAAAGTTGGATTTTTCGATATTTTCCAGTAATTCCTTACCCACGCATGAATGTGTAGCACCTGTATCAACCAGGATTCGAAATAGTTTATTTTCCAATTTTGTTATTAAATGAGAACGTGTCTCCGTTGTTTCATCCTTATCCGAATTTAAGAATTCTGGCGTTCTGGTATTAGGTTGTACTATTTATGGTTCTAATACCCGCCCCTCCATTTTCCCTGGTTATACGTGTAATATGGACTTTCTCTTTTAAAATGACCTGTTAAGCCACAATGATAACAATTTGAATTGTTTGTGTTTACGTTCACGTTTGTTTTATTGTCTAGTTTTTTGTCTTAGTTATAACTTGTTTTTTCTTGTGAGTCCTTGTCATTTTTAATTGATTTTTTATTTTTATTATTGAAATCCGATTTTTGGGAATTTTGTTTGTTATTATTTCCTAACTGGTTTTCCGGATTTTCTTTAGGGAATTCAATCATTGGGTTGCTTTGACCTTGATTTGAACCCACAGACATTTGATTGAACGTTGGTCACATTTTGTGGTACGGGTTAAATGGATATCTGTATCTATTGTTTTGGAATCTGGGTTGGTAGTTTGGTTGGAATCTGGGTCTAAAATTTTGTGAATATTGATTTGGAAAACGTTGGAATGGAGGTCCAAATGGTGAAAATGGGGATCGATTTTTGTATTGATTTCTACCCTGGTAATTTTGGTTTTGATATCCGCTTTTGTTATTATTTTGACTATATTTATTTTGTCTTAAGTCTTTGTTATCATCCGAATTATTTTTATCCCCACTACTGCCATTGCGTTTTTGTTGTAATTTATCCTCTATTTTAGGTTCGGTAATCTGTAAGACTTGCTCCCGAATTTTGGATTTGGCTAACTCAGTTTCCCATTCTTTTCCTAAGTCTTCCAGTTGTTCGAAGGTTTCAAAGTCGTTTCGTTTTATATACATTTTATATTCAATTCTAAGGTTTTCGTAGGCTCTGCGTAATTCCCATTCGCGGCATTTCCTAGGGTACAATTTTGTATATAATTTCCTAATTTCTGTAAGGTATAAGTGAATGTCTTGAGTCCGCTTTTGGTTACAAAATTTTATTTTTTGTCTTATTTCCTCGGAAAATTTTTCGTCTATATAAGCATTTTTGAAATCTTCGAAAAAATCAGATAAATACCTCCAGGAATTTTTGTTTATTTCGCACCAATCTTTTGCATCTTCGATTAATAGTGCGTCTAGATTTTCTAAGCTATCCCGATCGTTTATTTGATAACCTCTTTTAAATCTTTTTAATTCTTCAAGGAAATGCGCGGGACTATCATCTATATTACTGCGAAATTTAATTGGCCAATTACTCATAATTTGGAAGGGTGTTTGGATCATTCCGAAAGGAAAATAAGTTGCTGGGATTGTCTCATTATTTAAATTACTCTCAGGTTCGCTATCAGTATCTGTATTATTTGTATGGGTTCTAGAGTGTCTGCTTGACCTTTCTCTTGTTGTCGAAAGTCTATGTCGTCTGTTTTGTTTTGAGTTTGTTCTGTCCTCTACAGGTTCGCTGTCCTCAGAGTTATTTAATTTTAAATTATTATGTCTCAATCTACTACGATTTTCAAAATTATTGTGATTATGTTCCTGTAAGTTTTCTCTTAAATCAAATTGGAATAAATGTCTGTTATGAGAGTCATTCTATTTTTCCCGACATTTGGTTTGATTATTTTTTTTTTTCTAAGTTCAAATGAGCTATTTGCTTGCGGATCTAGTCTAATCTCTAAATTGTTTGCCCTTTTTCCCCTTTCTTTAAAGAATCTTTCCTTTTGTTGATTCATAAATTCGTTAAATTCTACGCTTTCTAGATGTTCATCGGTTTCTAAAATAAAATGTGTATTATTTTCATGGAATGAATCGCATTGAATGTTTCTTTGTTTATTTCTTGTCTTGTCTTGTTTTTGGGGTATGGTCCGTCTAGGTTTGGTAGATCCTCATGATCCCAAAAGAGTGTATGGTCGATGGGGTCAAAGGTTCTGTTAGGTTGAGTACTTTGAGTTGATCTGTCTTGGTTTGTCCTATTGTTTATATCGAGTTATTCTATATTTTTTCGAGTGAAACCTCTACCACGACCTATTATCTGTTAAGTGTTTTTGGGATGGTTCCCAAATTTTGGGGTGTGATCGAAACCATTTTTCTAATTGTTGGTTTCGTCGCGACCTTATTTAAATCCTTATTTTGGATTGAAAGTGAGGTAGCACCTTCAAAATCCAAGTTATCGTGTGCATTTTCCCTGACTATAGGTTTCGGCATTGTAATTTTAATTTTCCCTGATCTCAATTTCATTTATTTTAAAATTAAGTTCGTATTTATACGGAAAGGACACCCTATATGTTCGTTCGATGTGGGTTTCTAGTTTTAAATTTCTATTTCGTTCAAGAAATTTTAATTAAAATTTTAATTGGTCATTTACTGGTTAGAGATTTCAAAAATATTTTTGTTTTCGTCGTAGGACCCTTTGTTTACGAGATACGTCGCGTGACCTTGCCGCGACTCGCGTGTATGGCTCGCTGCCCGTGCAAGCTTGCTTGCGCGTTTGAACGGTTTGCTTCGTTCGACGGCTGGAATATTCACCAAGGATAAAAATTTATGCTTTTCTTTTCAGGCTTCCCCCTTTAATAATTTTCTAATGATTCTTTTAATTCCGTTTTTATTTTCAGAAACTAAATGTCTAATTTCCCAAAAAAAACCAGAAAGTTACGATAACTCTTTCCCGATTTGCCTTTTACTCTTGACCGAATTTAGTCTATTCTTTTAGACACAAGTGCATTTTGTCCCCATTTTATAAAAACGAAAAATTTGTTTAATTCGTTTCCGTTTTGGTTTCTTTATTGCGTATTTCGGATTACGCTCTTCCGAATGTCGCGTGCGAGCATATTGCGAAAAATTGCGAAGAATGTACAACAAATATTACACAATAAAATATCATCAAATAAATCATGGTATGTAAAAATCAGAGCACATATATATAATACAAAATCATTTCACATGAACATGTGGAATATCGTGGGCCAACAAGGATTATCAATGGTAAACAAAAATTTCACAGGTACATATAAACATCACCTCCTAAATAAATATATCAGTCTTTTCCATGTATAATTCTAGAGATAACTTATAAATTTGGCAAGGCATAATGAAACAATGGCATGCAAAATTGTGAATACGGTAAAGTTCAGAGTAAAAGTTAAATGTGGAGTTTAATTTAAATTCAGTGTTTAGTTTTGAGTAATAAATTTGTGTCTCCTTTTTCTCGTCAGGTTAGATTTTTTATAGGAAAAGTGTGGGATTTTGGGTTGGGCGCCAGGTATTACGAGGGTAATTCCGAGGTGGGAAATCAGGAAAATGGGAAGTTGGGAAGCCGAGAAGAAGGTGAAACACATTGAAATAGACAAGGGTTCATAAGGAAAACTATTTAATTAGCTTACAGAGCGTAGGTGTCGTAGTCTCGACGGAGAAAAGATAGGCGTAGTATCCTCGACGGACAAAAGAAACAGGCGTAGTATCCAAAACGACAGGACCCCGAAACGAGTTTACCCACGAAGACTGAGAGAGCAACTGTCGGCACGAGCGGCGAGTCCCTCCGTCGGCCACACGTTCGGGACCCGTCGTGGGTTCCCGGACGGGCTCGGCTGTGGCCCTCGTCGCCCATCCGCCAAGTAACCCCCATGTTACAACATTTAAGTATAATTGATTATGTGACCTTGATTACTGTAAATATAATTTGAATTTGTTGATTGTACTTTGAAATTTTGAATTTTGTGGTGGGATCGCATATCAATTAAAATGGCTGATGAGCGGGATATTGAGATCCCACCTTACGTGTTTTCGATGTCTGAGGATGATCTCAGACGATACTTGGGCGAAAGGGGGCTTGACCTAACAGGATCCGTAGAGGTCCTACGGGCCCGGGCAAAACGGTCCCTGAGAAGGATAGTTTCGGTACCGGAAGTGCTCCAACCCTCGGAATACGAACCAGAAATGAGTATGGGTGACGCGCATCACTCAGCCGAGTTACAGGGGGTTATCAACGAGATAGTAGGCCGACTTTTACTCCATACGGGTGCAGTCAGGTCGCGGTGTGGTAGCGAGGCGGACTCGTACGATGAAGGTTCAGGTGCCACACGGAGATTATTCGAATTTCTCGCTTGTGGTATTGGGGGGCAATTAGGTAATAGGCCCCTGGAACCCACCTGGGCTAACTGATACTTGCGTACTAAGCATGGACTTTGCGGAGAAGTTCGGTTTCGTTCTGGATTCTCGTGACAAGCAGTTGTGGCTGGCTGACGAGGCAATCATAAAATTTGCGTTTGGTCCCGCGGGCGAGAATGGGATCGACACTTGTAAAGGCATTGCATTGCTGGATGAAGTGGAGAAAGTTAAGTTAGACCAGTTTTTGAAGGGTATAATCAAACCGAAACCCGATAAGTTACCCGCAACGAAATTTGACGAGCACGTGATCGACACGCACGGGAATCCTCTTATTCGCCAGAGGAATCATCGCATGTCACCCAAAGTGTGTGACGCGTTAATCGCAGAAGCGAATATATTAATTGAACAGGATTTGATTGAGCCTTCAAGTAGTGAATGGTGCAGCCCGGTGGTAATGGCCCATAAGCCGGACGGTAATTACTGTCTGTGTATTGACTTTCGACGGGTTAATGAGGTATCAAAGAAAGATGCGTATTTGATTTCATTTATGGCGGAAATCTTGGACCGCTTAAATTCCGCTGTTTACATCTCAACCCTAGATCTGAACAAGACTTACTACTAGATCCCTCGAAGTGAAGAGAGTAAGCCAATAACGGCTTTTAATATCCCAGGAAAAGGGTTGTACCAATTCAAACGCATGCCGTTTGGTCTCACCAGAGCCCCAGCAACCTTTCAATGGTTGATGGACAAGGTCATCACCCCGGAAATGAGACCACACGTATTTACATATCTCGACGACGTGATCATCGTCGCTGAAACCTTTGACGAGCACTTGTACTGGTTGGAGCGGACCATTAGCCGCTTAAATGAAGCCGAGCTGACGCTCAGCCCAGACAAGTGTAAATTCTGTCAAACGGAAGTAAAATTTCTGGGATTCAACGTAAATAAAGATGGGTTGTTAGTAGACGATGATAAGGTCCACCCCATCACGCTGGTCCTGAAGCATGTTTGGGTTGACCTAAATTGTCGCCGAAAACAGGCTACGCTATTCGATTCTGTAGTGTTCAAGCTTTTGAAAGCCATCTTTCCGAAAATCCTGGCTGCTCGTTTTCGAAAACGGCGGCCAAAACAGTTTTTTTTTATTTTTAAAGTGCTCAGTCACTGTTGAACCGGTTGATTTCTAAATTTGTTTTTCATTGGGATATAAAAATCGTTCTGACAAAGATATGGACTTAAAACTTTTTTCTACTTAAAATACGTGAAATAAGCTTTCATTTTCATTGCCGAACGTCTCAAAATATTGATTACGGAACCCAGGAGGTTACTTTAAACACAATACTTTATTTTTCGAAAAATCATTGGGTCAATCGCAATTCCGGACGGTAGAGTGAACCAAAATTGTTCCTGGAGGTCTGTTTTTTTTTAACATTTGGACTTGAATTTCAGTGAAAGACTTTTACGATAAAGACAATTTTTCGATTTTTATTGACCAATTTAGCAAAAAAATGTGTTTGAACATTTTTTTTTCCTTTAATGTGTTTTAAAAATTCGAAAAATCGTTTTTTTCAAAAATCTTTTTTGCTTAACTTCAAGAAGAGATGTTAGCAAAAAAAATTAGACCTTCCACAGTAATTTTTGTTCACTATGACGTCCGAAATCACGAGTCGTGCAAAGATTTCTCTAAAAATAAAGTATTGCGTTTACACTGACCTCCTAGGGCCCCTAATCAATATTTTGAGACCTCCGGCAAAGAAAAAAAACCTTATTTCATATACTTCAAGTAGGAAAAAGTTTCAAGGCAATAGCTTTATTAGAACGATTTAGTCTTAGATGATTTAGTCTTAGAAATTACTATAGCCTTATTCTCAAATACGTCAGTCAGAATAATAAAATGGATTTCAAATTTTTGTATTAAAATGCAAAAATCGTTCTAATAAAGCTATTGACTTAAAACTTTTTCCTACTTGAAGTACATGAAATAAGGTTTTCAACTAAAAATATTGATTAGGGGCCCTAGGAGGTCAGTGTAAACGCAATACTTTATTTTTAGAGAAATCTTTGCACGACTCGTGATTTCGGACGTCATAGTGAACAAAAATTACTGTGGAAGGTCTAATTTTTTTTGCTAACATCTCTTCTTGAAGTTAAGCAAAAAAGTTTTTTGAAAAAAAACGATTTTTCGAATTTTTAAAACAGATGACGTGATGTCGCTATGTACTTAAATAAAAAAAAATTTTTGTTGAAATTTTTTTTTTGCTAAATTGGTCAATAAAAATCGAAAAATTGTCTTTATCAAAAACGTCTTTCACTGAAATTCAAGTCCAAATGTTAACAAAAAAAAAATCAGACCTCCCGGAACGATTTTGGTTCACTCTACCGTCCGGAATTGCAATTGACCCAATGATTTTTCGAAAAATAAAGTATTGTGTTTAAAGTAACCTCCTGGGGTCCGTAATCAATATTTTGAGACGTTCGGCAATGAAAATGAAAGCTTATTTCACGTATTTTGAGTAGAAAAAGTTTTAAGTCGATATCTTTATTGGAACGATTTTTATATCCCAATGAAAAACAAATTTAGAAATCAACCGGTTCAACAGTGACTGAGCACTTTAAAAATGAAAAAAAAAACTGTTTTTGGCCGCCATTTTCGAAAACGAGCAGCTACGATTTTCGGAAAGACGGTTTTCAAAAGCTTGAACACTACAGAATCGAATAGCGTAGCCTGTTTTCGGCGACAACTTAGGTCAACCCAAACATGCTTCAGGACCACCGTGCCATACTTGAATATCCTCGACCCAGGAACATTAAACAAGTCAGACAATTCATAGGGGCTACATCATGGTATAGGCGATTCATCAAGGACTGCGCTAGAATCTACGAGCCACTAACTCGTCTAACCAAGAAAAATTACACTTTCTTTTAGGGAGACGAGCAGGAAGAGGCATTCCAGACTCTAAAAACAGCCTTGGTATCATCGCCTGTAATGGCGTACGTCGACTTCAATATACCATTCTGCGTCCAAACGGACGCAAGTGATTTTGGTTTGGGGGGTGGTTGTCACACAAATTCAAGATAAGCACGAGCGTGTGATCGCCGTAGTGTGGGCCATTAAAAAATTTCGCTATTATCTCGAAGGATATCACTTTTCAGTGGTGACTGACCACAGTAGCCTCCGATGGTTATACAACCTCAAAAACCCGACAGGCAGATTGGCGCGCTGGGCGTCGGATCTTCTAGAATATAGTTTCGAAATTTTTCATCGGAAGAGATCGATGCAACAAATGCCGGATGCACTATCCCGTATATTCGAGGATGGAGAAATCGACGATATTGCGGCCATGATGCCTGTCGAGGACGAGTGGTATGCGCGGAGGCGTGAGGCTGTGTTGAAGTCATCCGGGAAGTACCATGGTTGGAAAGTAATCAACGGAGAGCTCCTTAAGTACTGGAACAATCCGTTGTTAGAGGACATCATGGACGACTATGATGCTTGGAAACTGGTGGTTCCAAAGAACCTCCAATCAGACCTGGTGCATGCAGTTCATTGCACGCCGGAAGCTGGCCATTTAGGTAGGGACAAGACCTACCATCGTGCCGCAATCCGTTATTATTGGCCTGGCATGTTCAAAGACATCACGTATTTCGTTAGGAGTTGCGAGACATGCCAGCTCAATAAACCTGAACAAGTTCAATCGCGAGGGCTAATGACCATCCAGGACTGATTCTCGAAATGGATCGAGTTGGCAACTTTGAAAAAGGCCAATGCGGAAACCATTAATCAAGCGTTCCTGGAACTAATGGTAACAACGTGGGGAAGACCTAAGGTGCTCCACTCGGACAGTGGCACCGAATTTAATAATAACGCGGTGAACGATCTTGCTGTGGAGTTCGGTATTCACCGCTCATTCACACCACTTTATCATCGACAGGCTAATCCTGCGGAGAGAACCAATATGGTTCTCAAAACCATGATCAGTTCATTTATTGACCAGGATCATAGAAACTGGGATCTCCACTTGAATGAGTTCCGATTTGCCGACAATACGGCCCTTCATAGTACTAACCGGGTGACCCCAGCGTTTCTCAATTTGTGTCGGGAGCCCCGCTCGCGAAGAACTATTCGCAGTTCAAGGGAGGGTGAGGCCGAGTTGCCGCCACCTGACCTTCAAGTCTAGACAACTTGGATGGCGCGATTAGAGCATCTGAGAGAACTTATGAGCAAGTTCCAAGATCAGGCTTTTGTCAGACAAGCCAAATACTATGATCGCCAACATCGCGACTTGCGATTCAAGGTAGGCGACAAGGTTAAGGAACCGACTAAAGTGTACTCTAGCAAAAGTGGGCATGTAGCGGCAAAGCTGGCTCCGAAGTTCAGTGGCCTATTTGTGTAAGTGGAAATAATTTCACCAAATGTCTATAAGTTAGCTTCGCCAGAAGGGCGACTGGCTGGAAGGTATCATGTCTTCCACCTTCAAAAGTACATCGAGGACCAGGAAGACGAGGTAGAGGATTCGCAGGAACAAGCGGAACTCGATCGACTATTATTCGACATCCCAGATTCAGGATCAGAGGAGGAGCTTGAGGATCGGGGGGAAGAAGTATTTTTTGACCCTGAAACTGATTCCAATTGGGAACTGGGGAATGCAGAGTCCCACTCCGATTGTGAACTAGAAACTGGGCAGCGAGTTAGACTTCGAAACCCTTCCTATTCAACGTAGTAAGCGCGAATCAGGAATATTAATCTCGTGCGCGGTCGCTTGGCTCTTTTAGTTTTAAGTATACTTGGAAAAAATAGGAGAATTTCGAGAATGGTTCTTTCATATGGCACCATCACTGATAAATGTTTCAGATAAGAATCTAGAAGAGTCGACTGAAGATAAAGCGGCTAAACGTCGAAGATAAAGCGGCTAAAGTAAACCTCCAAATGACGCCGGGGACGGGGGCAATACCCAGGTCTGTCTACCACTGGAGTCATGGGAGTCGAATAGCAGGCTCACTATTGCCACGCCGGATGCAAGCGCTTCATCACCGGGCTATGGAACTGACGCATCCGGGCCAATGTTCAACCATCTACCTGCGGGCCGGATGCCAGGCACCCCACTCTCCATTCATGGGAATGCTCCAGCCAGGTCCATTCTCAGGAAGCATCATGGGAGCCGGATGCCAGGCATTATTCTGCCAACCAGTGGGATCGTTCCAGCCCGGCCCAACGGCAGTCGTCATCCCGGGGGCCAGAAGCCAGGTACCCTACCAGTTCTTCACGGGACTGGCCCGGCCAGGCACATATCATTTGAACCTCATGGGGGCTGGATGCCAGCCACCCCAGAGTTACGGTCCGCTAGGGACTCAACCAGGACCCTTGTAAGGTTTTGACGCAACGGGTACTATTGAGTCAGGGGAATCCCGTTGCGTTAGGTTCACCAGAATAACAGGGCGAGGAAGGGATCACTGCTGTAAAGCCACATTAGCGTGATTGGGTAGCCGAAACGCAGGCAATGATTAACCTGGCTGTCATCGAAAGAGAGCCACCATTGACAAGACCGGCCTCCCCAGAAGAGGTTGTGGTGCCGCAGCCACCCGCTGTACCAACACGAGCCGCTCCACCAAGGAACAGGGTTGCTGAGCAACCCCGAAATTGCTCAGCGAAGGCTGAGATGGATGAGCGGGTCAAGGCCCGAATAAAAAATGACCCCGCTTTCTATCAGCGGCGCAAGCCGCCAACCATGTGGGATGGGAAAAAGGCCCAGAAGGGCC
>CAKNWT010275016.1:2805-16560 GCA_932066315.1 Andricus coriarius | reverse complement strand
GGTGTAAACATAATCTCTGAAGAAAATCAGGGCCGTGAAGCGAACAAAATTATTAATTACAAAATGCTTATTTCTCTTATAATTATTAACCCTCTAAACGCTTTATTTTTCGTGTGCAGTACTTGTAGGTATACAAATTTTAATCCTCGATTTACGTGAATTTTTAATAAAATTATTTAGAAAAGTGCTTCGATAAGCTCCGTATCGTCCCTGACAGCGAAAAGCAGGTTATAGTATCCGAAAACCATACAAAATTGCGTTTCACGATTTGAAAACAAAAGTAATCAATAAATCCTTCTGACAAAAACTCCTTTTTTATGTGCTACACGGAATGGTCATCTTTTCATTGATTTTTATTATGAAATATGAAAGTTCTTATCAGGTATGGTATCCGATACTAATAAAAATACGCCACATTTTCGGTTACATTTTTTCACTTTGCAAGGAAAGTTCTTAATTTTTCGCTATGAAGTTTTGACGAATTGGCTTTTGTTCTAGATATTGTGAGAAGATAAGACCTAAAAAATGATCAAAAGTTGATGAAAGGTATGGGAGATTCGTTTACCGTAACCATCGAGAACATTTAGAGAGACATGTGTATAATTAAATTTTCTCTACTAATATATCAGATAAATTTAAATATTTCTTATGAATTTTATAGTTTTTGAGTCAAAATTTCAAACTATCAATTATATGTTCAAAAATAATTCACCATGTATTAAATACACGTCTGTAAACTTGGCGCCGCGTACGTTACTAGAGGTCCGAGACACAAAAGTGCCCTGTATGTGGAGAATCACCCATATATAAATTGATAAAAATTTATAATAAGTTTATTTTTATGTTAAGATAAGTTAATTGAAGCTTATAATGTGTTAAAACTTAATTTTAAACACAATTTAAAATGCATCTTAAAAATTCTACCTGGCTCCGCGAGTTCAGATTTTGGCCCCATTGAAATAATAGAAGGCGTATTGCAGCGCAGCGGATCCCAATACCCATATGATATAAAAAGTTGTTAATAATGAGTTAAATTCTCTTTTAAGGTAAATGTACCAGTAATCGTGACGGTCCCAGTAATCGTGAAACTTTGTTATAATTTAAATGATTGTTATAAAAATATGTTAAATGTAAAATTTAATGATAAAACCCGCTTATTTTTAGCATTTTATAATATCAAATAGAAATTGAATTAATTCAAATTAAATAAAAAGCAAGAAAATTGGCATTACGATTACTGGAACTCAAGTCACGATTACTGGGACGTTTACCTTAATGCCCTTTTTTTAAATCCCCTTTTTTTACCTAAAATTGAACTACTGTGATCCCTGCCAGTTTATCCAACTTTATCAACACAACAACGTAGAAGAATCATTTTTATTTTTAAATGAGGAACAAAATTATTACGCTGAACCATCACATCAACTTTTCAGAATTTCCTAACTTAAGAAGAAACTGAACGATAGTGACAAACTGACGAGCAAGAGAAAACGAAAGCGACAGGGAAAGTCAATAAAATCCATTTCCATTAGAAGAACTTGAAATCGGTAGTTGGGATTCCTTTCCGTGTAATTAAAGGTCGTTAGAAATTAAAAATTCCTTCCAACGATGGAAGTTGGAAGGTATAAGGTATAAGGTAAAGATATAAGCCAACTCCGACTTGGTATAATAAGAGTGTTAAAAGTTTTAATACGTTTCCGCAGAATATGCTCACCTTCGTACAGTTTTACAACTTTGAGGATTCCACCTCGGTGGATTAGCTGAGGTAAGATGCTCGCAACCTCTTGCAATTTGCAATCTAGCTACGGTTTACAAACTGATGCAATCAAGACACGATTTACTAGATACATGATAAAACGACTAAGCGAATAAACTCAGACATCACAATGAGTTATAAAATGCACTCATGTTAAAAAGAGAAAGAATACAATTTTAATTTTGGATATGCTTCTTCTAATATAGCCATTATTAATCTCTGCAATATTGCAGCTCTAATTAAGGGCCATTCAAAAACTACGTCACGCTATTTTGAAAACTTTTTCCATCCCTCCACTTCTTCATCACAAATCATCACAAAAAGCTTGAAGACCTAAGATAAAACAAAAAACATACAATCATAATATTTTAATCGACTCTTAAAAAAGAATATTTAAAAACATAAATACAATGAAAGTCAAACTGTATAACAGAATTACACTAAAGTCCTCTAAGAGAAGTATGTTCCCAAAAATCAGGTTTAAAAAAAACATGAGCTTAAAAAAGGAAGTTTGTGTGACTGAATTGCACAGAAAGACTTCGAATGAGAGAAGTATGTTTCCAAAATAAGTGTCAACGGTTCATGACAGACAGTTATATAGGGTATACATATATATTCATATTGAATTTAATATGAAGCATTAGGGTTCCCGGTCGAAATATATCACATTTTAAACAAAATAGTTGAATTTTCATCCAAAACAGATTAGTTTTCGACCAAAAGAGATGAATTCTCAACGAAAGAGTTGAGTTTTCAAGCTAAGAAGAAGAAAGGTGATTTTTCAACCAAATAGTTGCATTTTTAACAAACAAACAAATTCAATTGTATACAAAACATTTACAAGCAAATATATGAACTTTCTAGCAAAAGAGACGAATTACCAACAAAATAGTTGAATTTTTTAACAAAATAGTTGCAGTTTTAACCTAAAAATATGAATCTTCAACCATATGGTCAAATTTTCAACAAAAACATGACTCTGTAACAAAATATTGAATGTTCAACCTACAGAAATAAATTTCCCACCAAATAGTTGAATTAAAAAAAAAATCCTCAACCAGGTGCATTTACAATAAAGTTGTTGAACTTTTAAGCGAAAGGGACGAATTTTCAGCAAAACAATTAAATTTGCAGCATAATAGTTGAATTTTCATCTAAAATATTAATTCTCGATAGAAAATCTAATAGTTGATATCTCAACCAAAAAATATTTTGATTCTAAATAAAAAACAGTCGAATTTAACCAAAGATGAATTCTCAACGAAAAATGTAATAGCTATGACATTTCCAAAGAAAAGGATCTTAATTTTGAATCAAAAACAGTTGTATTCAACCAAAAAAGACGAATTTCCAAATAAATAGTTAAACCCTAAATGACGAATCTACCACGAAGTAGTTGAATTTGTAACAAAAGAAGTAAATTTTCAACTAAAATGATGAATTTCGCACAAAAAAACGAATTATTGACCAAGAAAGTTCAACTTTCAACCAAGTAGTTTAATTTTCAAGCAAAAAAGATTAATTGTACACAAAAAAGACAATACTTGATATTTCCACAAA
This sequence comes from Andricus coriarius, assembly GCA_932066315.1. Lineage (NCBI taxonomy): Eukaryota > Metazoa > Arthropoda > Insecta > Hymenoptera > Cynipidae > Andricus > Andricus coriarius. The sequence continues at coordinate 13,244 of CAKNWT010275016.1, read as the reverse complement.
AAAATTATTTTAATTTTAAATGAAAAACAGTCGACTTGAACCAAGAAAATATGAATTCTCAACGAAAAACGTAATGTTTGGTATTAAAAAAAATGTAAGTTTGAATGAAAAACAGTTGTATTCGACCAAAAAAGGCGAATTAAAAAAAAAGTTGAATATTTAACCAAAATAGTTTAATTTTCAAGCAAACGGTTGAATTTTTAACATCAAAAAACTAATCATCAACCAAAAAGTTGCATTAACAACCATATAGTTGAACTTTCAAGCAAGACGGACGAATTTTCGAACAACACGGTTGCATTTTAAGACGAAGGACAGAAACTATGACAATAAAATTATGACTGAAGAGGACCCAAATTGTTGGCTGAAACGTTTCAAAATTTTAAAGTCTTGAATTTTTTATTTAATTTTGACCTGCAAACTGCGAAGACTATATCAACACATTCAAGTAGGTACTTGAATTTTCAATCAAAAAAGATTAATTCTACACGAGAAATACAATAGTTGATATTTCAATCAAAAAAGATTTTAATCTTAAATAAAAAACATACGAATTTAACCAAAAGAAGATGAATTCTCAAACAAAAAATATAATAGTTGATATTTCAATCAAAAAAGATTTTTAATTTTAATTTTGAATCAAAAACAGTTGGTCCTCAACCGAAACAGAATAAATTTGACCAAACATGTGCACTTTTAACCAAAAAATATAAGATTTCTATCAAAAAATATGAAATTATGAACAAGAAAGATTTCTCATTCAAAAGAGTAAATAACGTCAACCTAATTGTTGAATTTTCTACCCAACAATATGAATTTTCAACCAAAAAGTTAATTATCAAACATATATTTTGAGTTTTTAATAGAAAAAAAATGTTTACCAAAAAATAGAATTTTTAAATTTTTAATTCCAAAAATTAATTTTTAAACAAACAAGCAAATACAATTTTTACTAAATAGTTAAATTTTCAACCAAATAGATGAAGTTTGAGCTAATGAAATAAATTTTTAGCAAAGTAGCTCAACTTCCAACCAAGTAGTTGAATTTTCAATCACGAAGAATAATTCTGTATCAAAAAAGATGATTTTACAACAAAATACATCAAATTTTAACCGAAAAGTTGACTTTTTATCTAAAAACTATCAATTTTGAACCTCAAATAGAATGGTGAAAGTTTTAGTTGAAAAAATTGATTTTCAAACAAAAAACAAACAAATGTGTAACAAAATAATTTAGTCCTCAACCAATAAAATGAATATTTAAAAAAGTAGTTCAACTTTTAACGAAAAAAGATTGATTCGCAATGAAAAATTTAATATTTAAATTTTCAACGTAAAAAGATGAAGTTTCAATGAAAAATTTCATAACTGAATTATCAACTAAAAACGATCACTTTTCAGCCAAACATGGATTAGTGAAATATGCATGAAAGAAAATTAATTTGCAACTAAAAAAATAAATTTTCAACAAAACAGGTTTATTTTTTACCAAATAGTAGAATTTTTACCCAAAGGAATTGAATTCTGAACCAAAAATATAATAGTAGATTTCTCATTAAAAAAGACCTAGGCGAAAAAATTTTACATAGTCTGGAGAATTAACTTTCAACGAAAAATAGTTTAGTTTCGTTATTGGGTTCTTTTAATTATATAAAGTTTACATATAAGCGGTCGTCCATACGTCTATTACGTATCGCTTTTAGGAAGGACGGGGGGGGGGGCTCCTAAGTCGTCGGAAAACGTGTTACATCATAAAAGGGGAAAAAGAGGAATTCTTTATAAAAAAGGGAGTGAAAGAGGGGGGAGAGGGAAAAGAGTGTACTTAGATGCTTTACTTGTAAAATAAAATCACTAATATTTATTTTTTCAAGCGTTTCAAAAAATTGTTATTCACATTTTTCTTTTCCATGTGTGAAGTCACATTCTGCGTTAGCTTTTCAACTGCCCTTCATATAATTTTATTTTAAGAAATTGTATTATGATAATTTTACAATTTTACTATAATGGTATAATGGAATGGCAAATTGCAGATGAACGCAATCTGTTAGTAAAACAACTTGAGTTTAATGCATACTTTTGAATGAATGGCATCCCCTTAATTTTCCACAGTAAGCATTTACCTCTCCAATACCGGTCCCTTTTGGTGTGTTTGTAGACATTTTGCTTAGTTGAGTAGCGAACGTAATTCTGAATTTAGTGCTTATATAAAGAGCTATAGGAATTGCTTATGGCACTTTCATGCAAATGTCAAAGCCCTCACGATGCAACCTAGTGACACATTGAAAGGCTTTACGGAAAAGGACGTGCCTTTTCGCAATAGATGAAACACTTTTCATGAAAACTCTGTCGGATAATGAAGGGAGAAAAAAATGTATGCTGCAAATTAAAAATTTAAAATGCAATATCAAGCCGCGAACTCGCTTCGAAGATAAAGGCACCTTTGACATTCACGTACTCCAACAGAATCACCATTTTCATTTTTATTTCACACCCAGAGCTTATTTGGCCTTTACCGAAAGAAATTCTTCGCAAAAATATTAACGATAGTATACTAAAAAAATATCAACAGTACAAGAAAAAAAAGTTTTTAGTTGGATACATTAGGGCGGGGCTGATTTTTTTCTAACATTGAGGCATCGCATCGGTTAAGAGATTTTGACTCACTGAAATCAATCTTCATAACTTTTATTTTTTTGATTCAGAAATTTGCCCGCAGTAGTAGTGTGATCGGATTTTGAATTTCTCTGTTCACTCTTTTTATATTTCTTTGAAAAAGAATTTAATATTAACTTTCGATTAAGTCAATAATACTTTACAGTTTATTCTAACAAATTTCGTCAAAAGGAAAATAAAATTCATTAAAATAATTATACATAAATATTTGAATACATTTTTAAGGTTGTAACATTATCCTGCGTACTTCAAACAATTATTTTAATAATTTTAAACTAAAAATTCATTTTTTATCTGTAGACACACTTTTATCGTAAGATACCAAAGTCTAATCTTCAAATTTCCAGCATATTAATTTAATAATTAAAAATAGCCTAATAGCTAATTATTTCGGGTACAGAAATTATTAAGATTTGATTAATATATTATATTTTTTCCTTAAACTATCTTGAAAACCTTCTTACCATAATTTATACTTTAAATAAATCATTTTTAATCTTAAAAAGTAATAAATAGCTCGTTGTCTAATTAGTAATTCATAATCTAATGTTTGAATTTAAACGTCAGAAATAGACTTGATTGATTTTAGCGCTGCCTCGGACGAATTTTCGAATAAAAGAAGCTAACAGCATGAATGTCTATAGATTCCAGTGAGTCAAAATCTCTGTTCATACAATGATATTTGAGTCGATGATTCAATTGTTGAATCACTCAGACAATTTTAATTTGAATGCAAAATCCGTTTCAATGAACTGTATAAATAAATATTTGAAAAAGTTTTTGAAATTGATCCATTAGCAAAGTTTCCAATTTCGAAATTTCCTAGTTTTCTTGAGATAAAATACTATTGAATTGAAATTTATTGAATTCGAAATGGTTCAAACTTTATATCGTTGACTTTTCAACGTTGAAGTCTGATACGTTTTAATTGACAAGTTACTTAGTTTTGAATATGCAACTGCAAAGAAGAAAGATCACTTTTCTATGAAAAAAATGAACTTTCAGACCAAAAGGACTAATTTTCGATCCAAAAAAACCAATGTTCAAGAAAACAGTTGAATTTGTTACCAAAAAAGATTACTTGAACAAAAGAATTGAATTTCCAACCTACGAAGATGAATTTTCATCCAAATGGTAGAATTTTCAAATAAAAGCGATTCAACTTTAACCAAAAACAGTTGCATTTTCAACCAAAATAGTTGAATTTGCAAGCAAAAATACTAATTTTTTAGAAGAACGTCGAACTATCAGTCTAAAAAGGTTCTAAAAGTTTCAGAGCGATATCTTGCTTATAAATAAAGTTATCACACAGATAAAAAAAAAATCAATGACCTGAAAAAAAGCCTTGAAATGTAAATATTTAACCCTTTTACATACCCTTAAAGTGAACTTCATATTATATAAATTCCAGAGCTTTAGAACTGTGGTAAATGAAACTGGGTGTATTACCGGTTCGAGAATTTGTGGGATCGCAATTGATCCGCAGGAATTCAAAACAATACCAAGCAAACTAAAGACTGTATACAAATCCAGCTCTCGAGTACGCGACAAAGTTTGCCGCGTTATGAAACTCTCGGGGTCGCCGGCTAATAATAATAATCATAATCATGATAAGCAGAGAGCAGAAAACGGTTTCCTTCCGCCGGAGACGGGAAACTTTTAGCCAACTTTGCCTTGAGTCTTGTCCCCAGCGAATACATGGAAGAAGAACTGCGGGAGAAAACTGCTATGTTGTTTTAAGAAATCCAACAAACTAATCCTTAAAACTCTTCAGTCGAAACTGTAACGACCCATGCGTACAGTGATTATATTTCACTTTCTATTCACCAGTGGCGAGTCAGAAAATTATTGTGATCATTCAAATGTCGATCCTGATTTCACTGTGGATTCGGAAGAAGGGGAAGACAATTTAACGTGAGAATTGGAGACAGCAGGTCGCAAAAGTCGTCGTGCGTCTGTCCAAGAGGTTAATTTCAATTCTTTTATCAAGTTTCCTCTATTTTACTAATTTCTTCAATTCAGTTTATTCAGCAAAATTGATCCACAACGAGATATAAATGGCAAAATACGCGACCCACCAGATCTTGTCGCAGACATACCGGCATAAGGATCTTTATATCACATACCGCAGGAGCCACAACCCCGTTGGAAGCCTGGTCTCTGCTTTTTCCGGATGCACTTCTCGAAAAGATAGTTGAGCACACCAACGAGGAAATTCTTGGAAAACGACCGGGTCTCCTAAATGATAGCTGGTGCAAGGAAGCCAATGTGGGAGAGGTAAAAACGTTATTCAGTCTTTTTTACGCATGTGGAATACTTCATTCGTCGAAGTATAATCCGGACGACCTATGGACGGAAGGGTCTGGCATGGTACTATTTCGTGGGACAATGTAATTGCACTGATTCAATTTTCTTGTCAATGTTCTTCGATTTTATAATAAAAACACCAGAGCTGTCAGACGAGAGAATAATAAATTTCCACCAATTAGGGAAATTTGAGAGCATTTTATTGAAAATTGTGAAATGTACTATTCCCCCTCACAATTTTGTATCCAGATGAACAGCTGTTGAGCTTCCGCGGTCATTGCCCCTTCCGTCTTTATATGAAGAATAAACCAGACAAAATATGGAATAAAATTAACTATGCTGAATGATGCTACGACTAGCTACATGATGACTGCTACGCCTCAAATTGGACCGGCGAATGAACATCGATTGGAAACCGTGCCTGATTACTATGTCCGAACATTGACTGAACCAATTCAAGGTAGTGGATGAAATGTCACCGTCGATAATTGGTTTACTTCCATACCGATTTTGTAAAAGATGTTAACACAGCACTCCCTTACAATAATCGGTACCATTAGGAAAAATAAGCGTGGAATCCCGCAAGAGTTTAAAGTTTCGCGATCAGTAAGCTCATCCGCTTTTCTTTACGATCCGAATAAAATGCTGACAGTTTATGTTCCGGAAAGAAATAAAATTGTATTTCTTCTCTCATCGTATAATAAAAATCCTGGGATTGACTGGTAAGCCTGAGGTTATACTTGATTATAATAAAACGAAAGGTGGCACTGATCTCTTGGACCAGTATTGCCACCAAGAACTTGCCGTTGGCCTTTGATAACTTTCGACGGAATGCTGGACCAAGCTCAATAGTTGAATTTTATACAACTTCAGTGACAATAATGAGGCTATGCAACATAGGCAATTTTCGCGGCAACTTTCATATGCTCTAATTGAACCTCACTTGCGAATGCGGCTAGTTAACCTCACTATGTTGAAAAATTTAGGGGCCATTATTTTATGCAAGTGCATGTTGAAGTTAAATGCAGAATTCCACCTGCTAAAGAAAAAACAGACAAACTCTTGAAAAAAGGGAGTTACTACTTTTGGCGTATAGGTAACATATATTTTATTCAATGTTGAACGCTTAAGATTTTAAATCCATATAAGGTAGACATCCCAGTAATCGTGACCTTTGTCCCAGTAATTGTGACGTCAATTTTCTTGCTTTTTATGTAATTTGAATTACTTGAAATTCAATTTGACACTATGACATGCTGAAAATAAATGGATTCTATCATTCAATGTTACTTTTAACATATTTTTTAACAATATATTCAAACTATAGCCAAGTTTCACGATTATTGGAACCGTCACGATTACTGGGACATTTACCTTATATTGCATTTTCGACAAAACAGTTGAATTTTCAAACAAAAAAATTGACTTTATACGAAAAAAAAGAGTTTTCAACGAAAGAGTTGAATTTTCAAGCTAAAAAGTAGAATGCTTTAGAAAACGTTCAGATTCTCAACAACAAGAAAATTAATTTTAGACCAAACAGTTGCATTGACAACCAAATTGTTAAACTTTAATGGAAAAGAGACGAATTTTCAACCAAATAGGGTAAGGAGGGGCAGCGTCGACCGGTGGGGCAAAGGCGACTTTGCTTATAACATCGCTATTATTTACCAGTTTTAATTCTACTTTGCATTAAATAAATCTATTTTATTAAAGAGATAGTGTGACTTACTAAAAGCTTGAAAATTGACGTTGTAAAAGAAAAATTATGCAGAAAACAGTTTTGACAACGAAAGAATGGAAGATTCGCTGGCAAAAATATAAAGTTTTAAACCTCAATGGCAATACTTACAGTATGAAAATTTGTTATTTTGACAAATAAAATAATATCACATTATTTTATTATAATCATTCAACGTAATTCAAGTCCAAAGCATCTCAAATATCGTAAATAATTGAGGCCTCGCCAGGGGGGCATGCCCGACGAAAATAATAGTTCAAAAGTTCTTAGGTTATGATAAGTGATCGGTAATGTAGAAGAGCCACTTACCTTCTGGGCTACATGCAAGAAACTATTGAATATTATTATTTTCAGTCCGGTCGGTACGGTAGAAACCATCGCCCGTAGCCGTATCTAGTGAAATGTCAACGAATAAGAGGTTATATTACAGCTATCACTATTTTGATTTAAAATAACTTATTCTTCTAACTGGATATGTTTAAAGGTAATTTTTCCAGTACATAAAATACCACAGAAGCGAACCATTATGTTTTCCCATCTTCAAATGTTTTGATTTTTATAAAAAGCTGCGGTCGGCTTTGCCCTACGGTGTGGGGCAAAGCCGACGAAATACAGCTTGTTAGAAATAATTAAATTAATAAATCATTGTTATATTCATGTAATAATTACTTACAGAAATATGATATACAATAATGTAGGACTCGAAATGAAAAAAAATCGATCAATTCTACATCTTACAAACTTCAAAAAAATCATTGACTGTTAACTGGTCGGCGCTGCCCCTCCTTACCCTAGTTGAATTTTCAACCTACAAGGATGAATTATCAACCAAACGGTCGTATTTTCCAAAAAAATATTAAACTTCAACCACAAACCGTTGTATTTCTACAAAAATATTTGAATTTTCAATCCAAAAAGACGAATTTTCAACCAAATAGTTGAATTTTTAAGCACATAGTAGAATTTTCAACCTACAACGATAAATTATCACCCAAACGGTCGTATTTTCGAAAGAAAAAGATTAAACTTCAACCACAAACCTTTGTATTTATACCAAAATATTTGAATTTTCAAACCAAAAAGACGAACTTTTCAAAAGACTGTTGAATCTTCAACCAAAAAAAAAAAATGAATTTTTAAACAAGAACTTGTCTGTCAAAATATTTGAATTTTCAATCCAAAAAGAAGAATTTTCAACCAAATAGTTGAGTTTTTAAGCAAATAGTAGAATTTTCAGCCTACAGCGATAAATTATTACCCAAACGGTCGTATTTTCGAAAGAAAAAGATTAAACTTCAACCACAAACCTTTGTATTTCTACCAAAATATTTGCATTTTCAATCCAAAAAGACAAACTTTTCAGAAGACTGTTGAATCTTCAACCAAGAAAGATGAATTTTTGAACAAGAACTTGTCTGTCAAAATATTTGAATTTTCCATCCAAAAAGAAGAATTTTCAACCAAATAGTTGAGTTTTTAAGCAAATAATAGAATTTTGAGCCTACAGCGATAAATTATCACCCAAACGGTCGTATTTTCGAAAGAAAAAGATTAAACTTCAACCACAAACCTTTGTATTTCTACCAAAATATTTGCATTTTCAATCCAAAAAGACAAACTTTTCAGAAGACTGTTGAATCTTCAACCAAGAAAGATGAATTTTTGAACAAGACTCTTTCTACCAAAATATTTGAATTTTCAATCCAAAAAGACGAATTTTCATCAAAGAGGGTTTCGTAGCCTACTGAGACATTAATTAAGTCGTTCAAACCTTCCCCTGCTCACCCTACATTCACTTTCCTCCCCTCTCCATCCACACTTACCATTCGCGCCCTTCCAAAAATTCTTCCTCCTCTACTTCCCCCTCTTTTTACTTCCACGGCTAACACACCCCTACCCCTACTTCACTTCCCCAGCCCACACTTACCCTCCCCTACCCACCGTCATTTCCTCATTTCTCCGACTTTCCATACCCTAATTTCCCTCCCCTCATTTCCCCTCACTTCCTCTACTTCCCTCTATTTATTTCCCCTCACTCCCCCTCCTTGAAAAAAGTAAGACGGAAGGATGAATGACCTTTTAATCTATAAAGATGAATTTTCAAACAAGTAGTTGAATTATCGAATAAAAAAAAATACATTTTCAACCAAAAAAGCAATAGATAAATTTTCAGTAAAGAATATTAATTTTTAACCAAAGAGATGAATCTTCAACTAATAAAATGATTTTTGAACAAAGTAGGTAAACTTCCAACCAAGTAGTTGAATTTTCTACTGAAACCGATTAATTTTCGGCCAAAACAGGAGTAGTTTAATTTTCATTTCAGAAAATTAATTTTAAAACAAAAAAAAATAATTTTTAAACAAAAGGTTAAAACTTCACGACCCTGAAGTTTCCTATATCTATGGATTTCAAATATTTGTAATTAATTAAACAAACTTAGTGTCCGGCTGAAAAACCGTTCCTTCGGTTTTTCGGTCGGACGCTTAGTTTATTTATAATTACAAAAGTTTCTAATCCATACATATAGGAATCGTCAGGGTCGTAAATCTTCAAACAATAAAATGATAATAAAAAAACAATAAAAAATATAATAGTAGACTTTCCAATTAAAAATAATAAATTAATCTTCAACGAAAAATGGTTCGATTTTCTTATTGGGTTCTATTAATTCAACTCGAGTTCAAACGAAAAAATGAGAACAAGGGGAAAGTTGCTTGAAAACAGAGGAAAAAGACAAACACCCTTTCATTTACTATTCCGGCATATTTTGTCGGAGATGAATTTTAAAACTGGTTGGAATTAACCTAGAATTTTTTAGAATGCCGGAAGAGAAAATTAAAACCCGAGAAAATATGCCAGAAATGAACATTAAAATCCGGCATATGTTGCCGGAAGAGAACATTAAAATCCGACATATGTTGTCGGAAGGCAATACTCGACCTTTAATTATTATCAAGTGATGTCTTCAAAAGTTGATAAATTCACACTTTTAACTCCGATGTATTGGTAATTTAAAACCGGTTAGTTTATAGATTCTAATCAGCAATTAGTAGTAAAATCAACTCACTCTGCAGTCTCAAGCCATACTTGACCTTTTGCAAGTGAAAAAATCATTTTTAAATAATATTATAAAAGATACTTTGCTGTCTGGATCCATGGCTCACAATAAATTAATCGTGATAAAATACCATTGATTCTTTTATCGTAATAACTTAACATAGATAGATAATATTCATTGCGCAAAAAGACCTCATCGCCTGCTACTGCTATATAATCTTATCACAGATTGATCGAAGTTAATATTTACTTGACTAAGATAACGTCTTTACAAAGTCGATTGCCAACAATGATTTCTAAAAATCAGAAAAACGCGGTAACTAATTAAAATTAATTTGCATATAAAGACATTGAAAGTAATAAAGCTAGTGCCGACCACATATATTTTTCGAATATCATTTAGTATATTATGCACCAAGAGGAAAAAGCGGGACTTTTTCCACGAAAGTATGTGTTCAGTACGAGTCGTAGGTGAGCTAGCACGAGCCGGAGACGAGTACTGAAAAATAAACGCAAAATGCCCCCCCCCCTCGCTGCAAAGGATATTTTTTATAACAAATGCAGAATTCCAGACGTTTTTGAAAACACAGGCATGATTAAATTTCAAAAATTTTGGAAAATGATGATCAATTCATAAATTCACACCAAAAAAATGTTA
>CAKNWT010274997.1:0-10423 GCA_932066315.1 Andricus coriarius | reverse complement strand
GCGACGTAATTTAAAAAGTAGTTTTTAATTTGTATTCTTTGGTTTATTGTTAAGAAAAATGTTAAGGGATAATTTGATATACCTAATATTGACGATTCTGTCAATGAAAATAAAAAAAAATTGGACCACCCGAATGTACGTCGTAGAATATAGTCATCTGCCAGAAATACATACCAATCTCAGATCTCCACTAACTTGACGAGCGTTTCAAACCGCAACCCTCAAGAATTACTCGGGCAATCGCGCGAATTAAAAGTACGTGGGTTGTTTATTGCAGATGAGTCATCCTGGAATGGAGAGCCTGGACATGCTGGACCCAGCCAACTCGATGACGACCTTAACCCCGATGTCAGACAGCTCAGGCGGTGGAGGAGGTGGCGGTGGTGGACATCACGGCGGAATCCACGGACCATCAGTTTACGGCGGTATGAACGGAATGATGAGCCATCATCATCACCACAGTAACATTGGCGGCAGCGTACCTCATCCCCATCACCATCCGGCGATGGCTGCAGCCGCCGCGGCTGCAGCAGCGGCCGGACTCCACCCAGACGCCGACACAGACCCGCGGGAACTTGAAGCCTTTGCAGAAAGGTTCAAACAAAGGCGCATCAAACTTGGAGTTACGCAGGCAGATGTTGGAAAAGCTCTAGCAAACTTAAAGCTTCCTGGAGTTGGGGCCCTTTCCCAATCAACGATATGCCGATTTGAATCTCTCACACTCTCCCACAATAACATGATTGCCCTCAAGCCTATTCTTCAAGCCTGGCTTGAAGAAGCTGAGGCTCAGGCGAAAAATAAACGCAGAGATCCAGACGCTCCGTCGGTTCTCCCAGCTGGTGAGAAAAAACGCAAGAGGACCAGTATTGCTGCCCCGGAGAAGAGGTCTCTAGAGGCATACTTCGCCGTTCAGCCGAGACCCTCTGGTGAAAAAATAGCGGCGATTGCTGAAAAGTTGGATCTGAAGAAAAACGTGGTGAGGGTCTGGTTTTGCAATCAGCGACAAAAGCAGAAGCGCATGAAATTCGCGGCTCAACATTGACCCGAGGGCGGCTTGTGACAGCAAAACTGACTGTATCCGCCGCCGAGTCTCGAACCCAAACCAGAACCACTGAGTGAATATCAGGGCTGGCCCTGAATTTTGGATTACACTCTGGATAAGGAAGGGGGTGATGATTAATTGGCAATTAATGGTTGCTTGGTCCCAGTGTCCGGAGAGTAGTCTAGGTGGTTTTAGCGGATCGAGAATGTTCGGCGGGTTATCAGTCAGCTGTTACGGGCTATACTCGTACATATGGGATGTTTGTACACACAGAAAACCGCGAGTTATGGGTCGTTTTATACGATTCCGAATTGTCGTAGATGGAGTTTCGACTGAGAATCGATTTATGGAGATAGGGTTTAGGTTTGGATTTATGGAAAAACTTGAAGGGGGTCAATTTAGTTTTTGATTCTGGGAAGACTGAATATATTATTTTATAATTTGACTTTGAGGAACTTGTATTTATAATTGTTGATTTTTTGTTTGAGTTTAGAGTTGTAGATTTTGAAAGAGTACAATCTATGTTCCTCCATTCTAAAAAAATGTAGCTCATAGTGACATAATGTCAGATTAGAAAAAAAGATTGTTTAACATACTAGCGCTGAACTTTCTGCTTCATTTAATCCGAATTTCGAAAAGAATGATAGAGCAAATATTGTATGCTTAAAGAAAGTAATTCTCAAAGAATTACTGAAACAATTTTATTATTAATTTTGTAATTTTCCCCCATTTTTATTCAAATGGCTGAAAAAATCAGAAATTTTGGAATTTTACATTCTACAGGATTCCTAATAATAAGGATTCTTCCTAATTCTTTAAATGAGAATGTACAAAGAAGGATGTTAAAATTAAAAAAATCAAATAAACAGTTTTCCCTTTGAGTTAAGTTTTCGGGTTTCAGGGGATTGTGTATCTAATTTTGACATCTGTGAGGGTTGAGTTTAACATTGTCGATTTTCTATTGAGCTAGTGTTATTTCAATTATTACACATTAATTGAACTCGATAATTTGAAGATTGCAGTTTTTTGGATATTTAAGAATTTCCTAAAGATGTAATTTTTTCCTAAATTAATTAGAATAAAAAATCCATTTTTACAGAACATAAAATTGAAAACTGCATGCGATTGCTTAAGAGGTTTTTAAATCGAAAGTACAGTTGTTTGGTATAATTTTTACAATAAAAGACAAATTTTTGAAGTCATGGTTTATTTGGTTTAAAATCTTGAATTCTTTACAACAATCCGTAATGTAAATGTAATGTAATGTAAAATGTAAATCCGTAAAATTTATTCAAACTGCAAGTGTTTTTATTTTAATTTTTTTTATTTATACGTAAACTTTAGAAACGTGGCAATTTGGAAATTTAATAATTAAATTTGATATTCTGGTAGAAAAGTTACAAGCCTAATTATTTCTAAACATACGAATGTATATATTAGAAAGGAATATTAAAATGTTTGAAAATTTAGCTCACTGTGAGTGCAGAAAAATATGGAATCGAATTGATTTAAAAATACTTTGACTCTGATTTAACTGTATGAGCAGACCTCGATCGACGAAACATATAAATAGTCTTGATAAACTGGGAATTCGTCCTTCACGACAGCCGGACGTACTACTTGCACAAAAAGTACGATATGATCAATATATTACCTCGGTTCTCGTAATCCTACCAGAAAATAAACCTAGGTCACGGATTTTAAAGAGGCATTGATTTATCTAACCAATAGCCTTTCTCTTATGTCAGCCACTTTAAAAAGAGTGGACTTATCTGTCCAGTAAACATGTTATGTGAATGTTATGTAACTCGAAAAATAAAAAATTCTATCTTAATCTTAATCTTATTTAAGTTCAATGTGTACATGACAAACTTTTGTTGTTTGTTATTTACTTTTGTACTTATAATAAATATATATTTTATTTATTTTATATTATCGTTTTACCATTTTTTTATTTAGTATTTACTGCTTAACACTCAGAGGTATACAACACTTACGTAATTATGATTATTGGGCGGGTAATAATTAACAAGTTTTGAAGAATTTTCGTGGGGCTATACAAATATTTATTTCTGTTTTTATGCTTTCGGTGATGTTATCGTGCATCCTTGATAACTATTGTTTTTTGATTAATCTTCATTCAATCTGTAGTGACCCCAAACTTTGGCCATTGTTGCATTACTGAAGAAATCCAATAACTAAGAAAAATTTTTTATTATTTTAAAACTCTACCATAACTATTTGACCAAATGTTTTCGATTTTAAACCCCAATTTCACGAAGAAAGTCTCTTTAGAATGAAAAGGAAGCGCCGAAAAATTACTACACAAATTAAAAATCGATTCTCAATCCAAAAGACATCTGCGATCAGCAGATATGGAAAGTATAATGCGGAACATAATATAATGTACGTACCTATTGTTATTAAAGACGATGTGCGGATTTCGTGCCGTGCGAGAAAGTGATATTAATTCCTAATGAAAAAAAGAATAAAAAACAGTGACGCTCTACGCAGTGGTAAACAGTGGAAATAATCTGTCGTAGCGATATTGGACAATCAGTGAAAAGACTGTATCATATCATATTAAAGCAATATCTTAGAATTTAGTTGATTTCGCAATGCATGAAACGGTGATTTGAATTTTCGCGCCTAAATGCGGCACGCGGGAAATTCAAATCACGATCGTTTCCGAAAAATGTGAATCACATGACCTTTTATTCCGAAGACGCCTCTTCGGTAAAAGAATATATGTATAATCTCTTGCGAGTTTCACCTGTCGCTGAAACATAATATGTTAAAAACTCACATACATATATATTATACGTAGGTGGAACTCGCGATATTTTAAATCGAACAACGAACGACTTCGTGCACATATCGATTCGTTCCTTTACCTCTTTCCGGTGAGGCCACATATCGCGGAAAAAGCAAAGTCTATGCGCCGATGTGTGCAACGTAGCCGTACATCGAGCAATAGCACAAGGGAAAATACCTTATTGTATAAAAAAGAGCTATAACCATTCTTTGCTATATTATAATGTAGAAAGGATTAATTAGAGTTTGACTACAATTTAATGCGATTGTTTATGTTTTATATTAGACAATCTGGAAGTTTTTTCTCCAACTCTAATGCTTTATTTTTAATTTCTGTAAATACATTATAGTGTCTAAAATAACTGTTTAAGGATTATTTTGTACAAAAGGGTTCGAATTTACAATAATTTACATCAGATCATTCAAAAGTGCATTTAATATAAGACACCTAAAAATCTGAGTAATGTGTATTATTACAAAGAGCAAATTCTTTTTACAAAACAATATTTTGAAAAGAATGGAGATGTTCTTTGATAAAAGCAGGTATAGCCATTTTTAAATTGTACATAATGTAGAGACGTAAGTATTTTCTAGCAAAATAATAGTCTAATTACCATTCGGTTATTACAATAGGTAGTCGAATGAAATTCTAGTGCAATATAGTATTTAGCTACCTTTCGATCGTTGCTTTCTCTAAACTCCTTTTCCCAGTAAATGCATATGTACGACATTGGTTTTTATTATATAGTCCACAAATTCTGAGTCAGATCAAGTGAACTTTCATTTCAAGTCCCGCATTTTGCATTTCCATTAAAAACTTTGGATCGCCGATATTTTAAACTAAATTAAAGCGAATAAAACTACAATTTCACTGTCAACACAGTCAAGGGAATGAATGCTTTATAATCGGATCGACAATTTCAGTAGCTAAAAATGAATTAGTAATGTAGACTTTAGAAACATGTAACTTTATTGTAATATAATAATCCCTAATTTGTATATCGTCTACATTATTAAGCATTCTTCCATTCGAGTTTCGATTCAACCAGTATACATTCATAACCTAGAAATTTGATAAAAATTGTTTAAATTTTAGTGGGCACATTTAAAAGCCTTTTTGTTTCGTATGTTCTCCTATTATACATATAAATTTATCCAAGGGTTTGAGAATTTGATATCCAATAAAAATTATGAGTTTAAATTTATTCTTATTCAATTTAATGTACAATTTCTGCAGAGAAGGTTTAATTGAATATTTATAAAAGATTAGGTTATAATTTTCAGCAATGTCGGTATATTTGTTTAACAAGAAAGTATTACTTCTTAATAGCAAATACTCGCTAGGTATTTAAACAGGGTAACAAGTCATATCGCATTATGCTTCTAATAATATCATTCTACAAATACGAGAGTCTAAAAAATTTGGTCCGAGTGGAGAAACATGATCGTCGTTGGCCTTTACAAGGTGGCCTGGACCATGAAACTCGCATACTTGAAATTTTTGAATTCATAAATTGAAACCTCGACAGAGATGACGTTGGATCAAAAAAATGTGTCATAGTATATATTTTAAAGAACAATCTATGGCATATACAAAGTATGTCGACATATACTCACAGTTTGAACAAAGATTCCAACAAAGCAAATTTTTTTTGTTACAGCGTTATCTTTCCCGAGATTTAAAAAATTTATTTAAAAATTGAAATCCTTAATAGTTTAACTTTCCGTAATTGAAATCCTTACAAATTCAATAATTTCCAATTCAAATACCTGCATTTAAGAATTGCACAGTTTCAAATTGAAACCCGAAATAGTTGAGAAAATTTAAGTTTGAAGTCTTCAATATTGAATATATTGAAATTTAAAGCGTCTAAAGTAGAAGAAATTTGATTTGAACGAGTTGAACCAATTTATATTAAAAGATTCGAAACTGTTAGGCTTCAAATGTAAATTATTAATATATTTCAAAATTAGAACGGAAAGCCTTTTAATTCTGTAATCTCACTTTTCTCTCAGGCTTAATATGGTTATAGCCCAATATGTCAAAAGCATTTTTGTTAAGAATTGGATTTTTTTAATGGCCGTGTCTACGTGTACCGAAATTTCGGTACAAGTAGTCAGATTTTTCCGGTACGAACAGGGGGAGCTGGAAAAGGGGCTATTTGTCCCGATACATATCATCAGTCACGGACGCATTTTTGTAATGCATTCAAGTAATTTGATAACAGTAGTATGCCTAATTTGATATATTGGGCAAAGTCATGGAATTATTTTTATTATTATTTCAGAACAATCAATGTCAAATAATTTTATATTAAAACTTTGAAACTTCGACAATTTCAAATTAGGAGCGTTTGAAATTGAATATATTTGAATTTAAACCTAAAAAAAATTGTACTTTAGAAAGTTGGTGTTTTAAACTATAGTAGCATTTGAAATTGAATAAACTCAAGACATGCAAATTTTTTCAATTATATAAACAATATTTTAAATCACAAGCCCTTTAAGTAGTGATTTTCTTTATAATTTACATTGTACTTATTTTAGTGAAAGCTTTTGAATTCTGACTTCCCTGAACGTAAAATCGTTCAATTTTGAAAGCTTAATAAACATTATTTGAAAATATTCAGTTTAAAACTTTTCTGTTATGAAAATTGTTGAATTTTCATGGCACAATTTCAAATTCCGTGGAACTCTAATCAAGTAAATCTTAAATATTTTTAACTTGCATTTTGTCTAATTTTGAATCTTTTAAATGGTATAATTTATAATTATTTATGTTGAAGTACTTTCGAATTTGAAGGTATTAAGATTAAAATTATATAACTCTGAAGACTTTTGATTTGGAATCGTAAAATATTGAATATTTTTGTTTAAAATTGTTGAATTTTTTATATTAGTTATCAATTTTATTCGCTTATAACTTAAAATGATTTCGCATTATATTCGCTAATTTAGAAAATGTTTTTTTCTATATTTTAAATTATAAATTTTTCAGTTTTGTAGGCTTGAATTTGCAAATCTAAAAAACCGGAAAGAAGTTTTGAAAACCAAGAATTGACCAGTCATTTTTTTTAGCCTTGAATGGCCACCCTGTTTTACTTCCCGAATTTGACTCTAACTTCATATTACTGAAATCACAATTTTAACATAAAGTAGGATCGAAATATTGCTGAAATTTTCTCAATGAGAAGATCATTCTAGTGCCACGAAAACTCTGTTTTCTCGTTTCGCTGTAAGCTAATTTTACAACCCAAGAAGAATTATTCGTGACGCTTGGAGAAAGCTAACTAGAAATTAGAACCGAAAAGTATTATGTTAAATTTGTACAAAAGTTACAGCGATTATGGGCTAGCGTAAGTCAACGATCTACATTTAGTTTAAATCATGAAGGAATAGTAAGGAGTAGTATGTCCGTAAAAAAGAAGTGGTCTTGAAATCCTCCAAAAATTAGGAGAGAGAACGACAATAGTGCAGTCACACGCGCAGCCATGAAATACTGAAATCACGGCTGCGCGCCATACTGCACTAATGAGAGACGTAGATAGTAACTTTCGGATATTTCCAGTTCCATTTTCGTCTACCTTCACCCATGGGAGATATCACTCCTTACTACTCCTTCATGGTTTAAATGTTTCACTGTAAGAACTAGAGATCTCTTTTTTTTCGGTATCATTTTTTTCGTGTCCTGTTTTTGAATATGATGACTTCATGTTGTTATTTTCAATGCAAAACAAACGATTCTGGGATCCCATCGGTGGTCTTAATTTAGTACCACTCGAGACTGTTTTTACTGAGTCTTATTGTAATACCTGAAACTAGCCCTGAAATAATACTTTATTTTTACAGTGTTATACAAGTTTTAAAAAACCCAAAATAAATTGTTGAGTGTTAGAGTCTTACTCAGGAATCAAAATTTGCTAAAACTTTTTAAATTCTAAATCTTGCTTTCACTGAATTTGGTAATCGTAAAAAGTCTAAAAAAAAACAATGAATAAAATGATTAAAAACATTTAGAAAGTTTTGTGAGCGAGACTCGAACAGGAAACTGATTAAAGAATGTAATGAAGACATATCATGAAAAAAATTAGTTGAATTGCCTGAAAGCGTAGAAATTTATATAAAAATCCGTTGCGCGCAACTTGGCGGAAAGAGTTCAAAGTTGAACTTCACTATTCAGGGTCGGAAATTACTCGCCAACTTACCTTGAATACATTTCGCTTGGATTTTATTATACTTTTTTCGTCGACTAAATCGTTTCTGTAAAAATATTAGGGCAGTATAAAGGCGGAAGCAATTAAGTTTATTGCAATTAGATCCTGATTGTATTTCATGCTTGATTAGAAGGCAAAAATGAGTAATGGTGGTGGAACATTAATCAGTAAGGTATAAAATGGATAAAGAATTGGAGGCTCTTAAGAGAATTGTGATGTAAATACGATTTAAAAAAAAAGTCAAATTGCGCGCAACGTTGTAAAATGAGCCGCAAAAGGTTCAATCCATATTGTACATATCATGTGCCATAACTCATTTACCATACTTCGTGTCCAACTTTGTTCCAAGTACCTATTCAACTATAAATACTATAGTATAATAAAATAAATCTTGATGTTATTGATAAGTACTGTTTTATAATTATTTCATCCCTGTTCAATTTTATTTAATATTTATTATTTTTGTTATTTCTAATATTTTTTTACGAGATTTACTTTCATTATTTTATTCATACTTTTCAAACTTGCTATGCTAAAATTTCAAAGTGAATTGTAGGGCAACGAGTCAGATAAGTAAAATTATAAACCAATGATTGCTGATTCTCGTGAGCCAATGTTATCGAGAATACGTACTCTCATATAGTCTTATCGATTACGTTACTCCAGATAGCATAACAGAGTTTTATCGGACTGCACATAAAGCATAGCCACAGTGGATTTTATCATGTCTGGCTTGAAATTAAAAATGCAATATTGTCACGAATTCCACTGATCACTTATCCAAAACAGAAAATCACGTTTCGTTACATGCTTCGTTAAATATTGAGAGCACTTATCCACGATACAGATGACTAAACAATGCCACGCGAGAGGCATATTTTATGCCTGGCATACTGATCAGCTTTTATTAGGAAAAGTATTTTCTTGTGTTTTTAATTAATATTTTCAAGTAATAATGGTAAAAGGAATTCTTTATCAAGATTTTAAATCTTGATACGATAAAATGCAAATCGTTTCCAGATTCGATTGTAAAAGGAAATATCGTTTGAACGCAAAAGCTCTGCGGTAAGAGTAAATAAATAAGTAAGTTATTCAGATTTTGTGATTGATTGATATCAATTTTATAGAAGTATATAAAATAGGCAATAATTAAAGTATATAAATAATTCCGTAATGCTTAAAAAAGTTAAGCACATTTGAAAATTGTTAATTATTAATTTGAACCAGTTGTTTTTAGTATAGCCTGTTTAAATTTGTTTGATAAGAAACTGTGTAAATAATTGTTATTTCAGGCAACTGAATGGACTGTAAAGTTTAGAGTCTGCAGGAACATGTGGCAGGCGAATCTATCCACGTAGCTTTTGTGTTTCGATTCATGTTTGCCTCGTAACACTTATGCAAACTCGTTTCCTGCCAATGGCCTGAGGACGCAATTCACTGCACTTGAGAGGGGACCGACGATTAGTTTGATTTTCAGTTTGATTAGGTACCAATCTGCGATCATTGAGAATTAACTGGGCGGGATTGAGGCACCCCAAGAAACATTGAGAATACTTAGTATATGTATATTTGCACGAGTCTTATTGGAACATTGGACCATTAATTGAAAATTGATTATTTTCTTCTTTTATTTGACTTTCGTATTTAGTAGAACAGCAAACCGTAGGCAGAAAAATGATTAAAGGGTTTCAATTTTACAAAAGATGATAAAGTTCCTACTTAACAAAAATGTTTATGTGTAAGTTTATGTAGAATCTTTTCCAATTGGTGCTTTAAACTTTAAAAGCTGAGCTTCAAAAGTTTTCAGTTTTCTCTTTTGAGTCTGTTACCAATTGTTACATCCTATGACTTCTAAATAATACAATAATATTTTGTTATGATGATATTATGAGAAGTGGCACCTCCTCTTGTAGATGAAACATAGGAAATAGTGTGCGCGAAAATCGAAATAAAAAAATACGGAAGTCCTAGCCTCTTCTTTTCATTTTTTTAGTAAGCAGAATAAACACGTTCGCTACAGGAAAAATCTCTATATCAATATTAACCCATGCTTCATCGTCAAAACACATTGTGACCTTTTCATTTTTTTAAGGTGATGTCAAACTTACTCGATTCCTACCTTATTGACATTTTTTGAGAACAATTTATTTCCACACGAAATGAAGCACCAGGATTTTTTGACTTACCTTCACTTTTTCTTTTTTACTGAGAAATGAAGAAAAGCTATAAAAAGTACGCAATTTAATAATCGCAAAAATCATTAAAAATGGTTAATTATTGTTTGAAAGATTGCAAACATATATAGTAATATTATATGTGTAAAATAGTATATATACACAGCATGTGTATATTA
>CAKNWT010274991.1:0-16491 GCA_932066315.1 Andricus coriarius | reverse complement strand
ATTGATGGTTGTCGCGTAATGGCTCAAAGAGAATATACGCACAGGCATAATGATATGGCGGGAATTATACATCAACAGCTTGCCCTAAACCTAGGACTCTTAACAGAATGGATGCCTTTCTATAGATACATCCCAATGCCCGTTTTAGAAAACGAAGATTACATCTTATATTGGGATGTTACTATCCAGACGGATCATTACATCAGAGCCAATCGGCCGGACATCGTCATGCGATAAAAAAAAGGTGGAAGAGTTTACATCATCGACATTGCTTGTCCACTTAACCGAAACTTGCAGGCAACCTACACAACCAAGATCCACAAGTATAGCGAGCTAAGACATGAAGTAAAGACAATATGGAGGAATGTGAAACATGCATCTATTCATCCTATTGTGATTTCGGCTACAGGCAATGTGCACGCAAGATGCACTGAACATCTTGCACTTTTAGGAGTCAGTAGGTTACTGGCAGCAGCTCAGAAGGCATTTTTATTAAACAAATGTCGCATTGTAAGAAACGTTCTGGACCATCAGGAAGCAAGCGACTGAGAACTTATAAATTGATACATGGTAGCTCTAAGAAAGCATCCAGAGGCGACTGTCGTCACCTCCAACATTCACGGCCGCTGTGTAAGCATAAGAGTGGTAGAAGACGAACTGCAAACTACACCATGCTCCTAATTTTGTACCTACAAGATCATCACAAATGGGTTCGTACATCGTATTAAATAAAATAATTATATCATCATCTCATCAGTCACTTGACTTAGTCCGTGGTTATGATGGAAATCCGGGTTCTTCTTAACCCGAGAACAAGTTTGAAACAAAAAAATAATAATATAATAATAATATTATATATTAATCATTTGGGCGGGGAGAAACTAGGAGTGACAACCTCCACGAGGACCCCGCTGGTAATGTTTGCAATTCCATTCGTGGACTTGTAAATAGCTAAGCTACTTCCCTCATTTGAGGCGCCTGGGTCTTCTTAGCTTGAACTGATCTCGTATCGAAGCCTTTGTCACGTTTCTTTGCGAAATCTGCGTGTAATTTTTCCAAGAAAAATTAAATCAAATTAAAATTAAATTAATATAATCATCATTATTATTTAAATAATTAATTAAATTAAAATTTTAATTAAATTAAATTTTTCATTATTATTATTATAAGTAATCTTTCCCCGTCAATTGATTCTTCTTAAGGCAAAGAATCTTTTATATCATTGCATCAACTTTGAATTATATAGATAAAAAAAGTTACCATAAAAAACTGATTTTTAAAATAGTATAAAGTGCTAAGAAAAAGTGTAATGTATATTTTTAGAAATATTTTGGTCTGTTTCCCGAGGCCCACAAATAGTTCATTCAGGATCAATGTAAAGAATTATTTGAAAAATAAATGATACGGTCCTCAAACTCACAGCTTTCTCCACAACAGAAGGACATTTTGAACATCATCGCATGCCATTCGGACTGAAAAACGCCATAGCAATATTTCTACGTATGATGCATAATGCATTCAAAGGACTTATAGGGGATAAATGCTTCGTCTATATAGACAATATAGTGATATTCAGAAGAACTCTAGATGGACACAATAGGAATCTAATTGACGTTTTCGGAAGAATTAAGAAATTAGGATTAAAGCTAGAACCTTCGAAATGTAAATACCTAAGACCAAAAATTGAATATCTTAGGCTTAGCTGTTTACTATAGAAATGTTATTACAAGCTTTTCTGATACATAAAAACCTTTAATAGACCTATATCACGGAAAGAAGAAATATTCGACTAGAGATACCTAGATGTCCAAAAGGTTTCATAAATTAAAAGAACTGTTATGTTCTGCACCAGTGCTATCATATCTAAATTTTATAGAAAAATATACATTAAAGCCCGACGCTTCAAATCAAGTATTAGGAGAATGGACATGGACACGCATGCTTATTTATATCCAGAGCTCTTAACAAAGCAAAAGAAAAATATAATACCAGCGAAAAATAACTTTTAGTATCATTTGGGCAGTAAAAATATTGAGACAGTGTCTACTAGGAAATCTTTTTAAGATTCAAACATATCACGAGGCCTTGATCTGGCTTCATAACGTGAAAGATCCCAGCTTACGCCTACTAATATAGAGACTAAGATTAGAGGAATATGAGGTGCAATATGCTAAACAAAAAGAAAATAAACCAGTTGATGGTCTTTCAAGATTATTTCCACTCGTAGATCAAGAAGCAAATGATTCCGATTCTACGATAGCATTACATAGTAGTTATTCCGATACTGAAAGTGAAAAATCTGATCCTGTTCTGAACCTAATAAAAGAAGGAGAGAACCCTCAGAAACACATTCATCTGAAGAAGTAGAAAAAGAAGAAGAACAAGAAGATCAACTTTATTTATAATTATACTTTATATAGATATGCCTAACTATTACGAGGAAGATTGGATAAGATATTTAGGACCATTGATAATAGAATTTAGAGACAAAGGATTAACAATATTAAGATTAATTTTTGGTGACCCATTCTTCACACCGTTAGAAAAAGCAACGCTTTTAGAAATGTTACAATAATTATCTGATGATTACCCTGAAATTAATTTTCATATATATTTTAATAAAACAAGAGAACTAACCGAAGAAGAACGGAAAATATAATTAAAGAAGCTTATGCTAATCATCTTGAAGAGAAAAATACAATACAAAAAGCAAGAGAAAGTGATGAATGAAAAAATATGGACGAAGAAATTAAGAAATATGTTCAAGCAGGCCCTATTTGCCAATTGCAAAAAACAACAAGAATCACTAACCAGGATCAATCAATAATTCTAGATATACCAACGCAACCTTATAAAAAAATTGCATTAGATGTTCTCGACCCACTACCCGAAACAAAACTAGGAAACAAATATATTTTAAGAATTCAAGATCCTTTAACAAAGGTATACATTCTTACTACTAATGAAAAATGAATCTGCTCAAAAAATTATTCAAAGTATAATTGATCATGACATGGATACTTTCAGATATCCTAAAACAATACCCACAGATCAAGGAAAAAATTTGTTGTCTGAATAATGCAAGAATTTGAAGAAGCATTAAATATTAAACATGTAAAAGCAAACATCTTTTCATCCACAAGCCAATGGTAGCATTGAGCGCATGCATTCAATTTCAAACAATAGTTATTTGTGATACAAGTGCGCAAAATAGGTGATTGTGTGCGAGTGTGAATTGCGCAGCATAAGCCGGAGGCTCGAAGCATGAGTCGGTGGTTAGCGCACGAGCGAAGCGAGTGTGAAAACGTAGACGAGTGCTTCGAGCCGCAGGCGAATGATGCAATCACGTGAGCTAGCTAATCTTGAAAGAAAAGATTTTTAAATTTCGTAAACTATTTTTTTGAAAACAAGTTTGAAAAAAAAAATTTTTGAAAAAAAATTTCTGCAAATTTTTTTTTTGGAAATGAGATATTTGAAGAAAAAAAATTTGTAAAAAAAAATTTCAAAAAAAAATTAGTGAGAAAAAATTTTCGAAAAAAAATGTTGAAAAAAAATTTTCGAAAAAAAAAATTATGTACAAAAAATTTTATGAAAAAAAAAACTTTTTGGGGCTTATGCCCTTTTTCTGTGCCAAATTTTGGCACTTATGCCCTTTTGTACGACGGACGAAAACGGCTAAGAAACCTTAAAAACAAAACTTCAATCATTAAAAGGTTTGTTCAAGTTGAATCACAATTTATTTCAAGAAGATACCAACACCAGTGTTTAAAGTTACCTGTGCCAGTGCCTAAAGTACCTCATTTCGAAAGTGCGCATGCGCAGCTTTTTCACCAGTGCCTAAAGTAAGCCATCTTCAAACTGCGCATGCGCGAAAATTGTTTCGCGCACAGTCTGCTCAAATAAGGTCCTTTAGACACCATTTAGAAGCATGAAAAGGTCAACTTTTCAGGTGGGTGTTGCAAAAAAATCTTATCAAAACTTCTATGGAGGACAATAGCAAATCTTGGGATGAAAATCTTAAATTTATGAATTTTTTTTTATCAATATAATGCAAAATACAGATACAGGTTCCATACCATTTGGAGCGAGTTTTGGAAGATACCCTAATATCCCATCAGCAATCCCAAGATGTCCAAACCTAACTTAAGCTGATTTAATAAAGAAATGTGACCGTTGCCGGAGTCAAACAAAACTTTTTCGGTCAATAACCTACGGTAATGAAGAGGGTGTCATCGGGGATATCAGCGATAGTGAATGTTTGCAGGTTGTACCACTTTCTCGGAGTCTGTGGTTTGTCGGATAGTGGTGGAAACGAAACCGGCGACTTTACTGCCCAGTGGGCACAAAATTGGGCGGCGTCTGCACGACATCTTTACGACATTTTTACGACATCCTATGTCCATGTCGTTAAGATGTCTTTACGATATCGTAAAGACGTCGTACGGTCTGATGATGTCTTTACGATATCGTACAGACACCTTAACGACATGGACATAGGATGTCTTAAAGTCGTACGGTCTGATTATGTCTTTACGATATCGTAAAGACGCCTTAACGACATGGACATAGGATGTCGAAAAGTTGTCGTAAAGATGTCTTAACGATGTCGTGAAGACTTCGCCAAATTTGGTGACCACTAGATGGCGTCAGAGGCTTAGGAGGAACGGACATAGTCGAACCTGGTGACGTACTCGGGGTCAATTTGGACTTCGCGTAAAGAATGAACTCGGGGCATTAGAGGTCGTATTCTGCGGATCCGGGACCGGAAGCGAGTGAGGGCCGTTTAGGGTCATATTGGAGGTGTTGCGCGACTTCAGCGGCTAAGCGCAGTTTTTTGGCACGTTTACGTTCCGCCTGATTCGGGCGCCTACGTCGCCTTTTTACCTCCATCCGCGGTCCGAGTTCCTCCACCGATAGGGGAGCACGGGCCGCTTTCCGTAGCTTATCTAGAGCGTGACGACGTTGTCCTTGGTCAGGGCGTTTATCTTTGGGGGCATCGAGAGCCTGCCCAGGATTCGCAGCAGCTTCTGGAATCATGTAAGCGGTAAAAACTCGCAAAACTCAAAACACACCGGAACACCAACAAAAATCCGTGGCGCGGGAGATCGTTAGGCGCTGAACTCCTACGGAAACAGCGTGTACGG
This sequence comes from Andricus coriarius, assembly GCA_932066315.1. Classification (NCBI taxonomy): domain Eukaryota; kingdom Metazoa; phylum Arthropoda; class Insecta; order Hymenoptera; family Cynipidae; genus Andricus; species Andricus coriarius. The sequence continues at coordinate 11,347 of CAKNWT010274991.1, read as the reverse complement.
CGACGAGAAACACTGAAGGAGAGCCTCCGCTGCTTTTGGCGACTTGGTTCTGTGAGTCTATTTTCCAAATAAATGGAAAACAGAAACTCGGTATTTCCAAGTACGTGCGATCACGACCGTAAGGAGATAACACATCCACGGTTCCGAAACGGTTAATCTGAAGCAGAAATAAAAACCCGGACACAAAATTCTGCTAATAATATTCACTGAAATTTGTTGTCAAAAATAAAATTCCGAGAAAAAGGATATCAGTTGGCCTCCTGTCTGGAAAAACTCCTCGTGATTCTGGAAAGCTGCAGCTGGAGCCTCGGTGGTACGGTTGAAAGCGAGTGAAGAAAAAACAACAAGATTCTATTGGAACTAATCAAAAACTATATCTAGGACAAGATTTTAAACTAATTGATTTAAGGCGATGTGACGAGTGGGTCACGTGACCGGCTTCCTACCTCACCGACACTTTTTTTATTTGTAAACTTATTTTTACACGAATAGCCACATCGAGTTGAAAATTTAGGATAATAAATAAGAAGCACTAAGAAACGCGGTTCTGGTCCTAAATTTTTATAATGATGAAAAAAGTTTCTATTGTGAATAATTTTTGTTGTTGCTTTTTTCATAATTATAAAAATGTAGGACCAGAGAATCGTTTCTTAGTGCTTCCTATTTATTATCCTAAATTTTTAACTCGATGTGGCTACTCGTGTGAAAATAAGTTTACAAATAAAAAAAAGTGTCGGTAAGGCAGGAAGCCGGTCACGTGACACACTCTTCACGTTGCCTTAAAGACTGGTTTATTCAAAAGTAAGGTGAAAGAATTCGAGCTACACAATCGACACATCCGAGTCTAGATCCAAGGATCGATTGACTCTCGATCTCGATCGCGAAAATCATCCTAGTCGACTCGCAAGTCGGATATTTCGCAGTTGCGCACTTCCAAACTTCGTGGTCATTCACTCGCCCATCGCCCGGTTGCTTTAGTCGCGAAATTCGGAAAAAGCATTCTGAATGAAACATCTGAATAAAACATATGAATGAAATATCAAATATCCTAAGTCCTAACTGAATTTACTGCAAAAAGCGGGCTTGAGACATCAACTCTCCAACTTACGAGAATGAGTTGGCTGGCTCATTCTCGGAAAAACAGAAAGCTCAAATCTCAAACCACGCTTGAGGATTAAAACGATGGTCGTTACTAATGTGAAATATATCAAAGTCATCAACAAACATGCTTGATATTAGCTTGGTATCAATATCAATAGTTCAAAGGCTATTAACTTGTATTATTGATATCCGTATAATAGAAAATGAAGAATAATCCCACTCACAGTAAAATTTAATAAAATGTTAATTTTATTAATTCCTAATTATGATTTAATAATTAAATTCAAAGATGATTATTTCGAAAAAGATAAAGACATCATTGATAAATTTTTTAAATACGAATAAATATTTGGTTTGTAGAAGAAATCAACCAAACTTACGAATTCATTAACCTAATTCATGCGAAGCTAGCTTAGTAGTTAGTAATATCAAATCTAGATGTACCTAATAACCTTATTCACTACATAAAGAAACTTTTATTCCCGTCAAACAGGGATACATTTTAACGCGTCAGGCCTGTCCAGAGAGAGAAAATTTCATCGAAACTGCTCAATTGCCAGATGGGATTTTATCATCTCCACTACCCTGTGCTCATTCAACTTCACGAGTGGGACCGCCACCCCAAGCCTTTGGAGCTGAACAGAGGGAAGTAGTGGTGGAACTGAATCATGTAGCCTTTGAGTCGACTTCTCTTCTCTGGACAGGTCTGTAATACGTACATTTTACGTATAGTTTATTGGATCCACTATGATATGCACTTTATTCTTTTAAATATTTACATTAAAAAATTTCTTCAGAAAAAAATTTTTTGATTCTTTAAATATTGTCTAATAACCATATATAGGCGACAGAGGCTTCCCCCACTCCGCCTCTAAAGAGTACGTGGACACTTCTCTGAGAATTAATCACGATTATCATCAATAAAATTAGAATAAATTGGTTCGTACATTTGATGATAATTAGTACAACGTTTATTCTATTTGGTGTAAATTTGAGCTTTATATGCTCAAAATTGCAGCAGCAGTATATATTTGTAGTCACTTTACTGCAGTTTAATTATTAAAAGTTGCGTTTCCACTAACTTACGGGATACTATAACTGCTCTAGAGTAAAATTACCCACTTTAGTTGATATTCTATTGGTCAATCATTTAGAAATTTCGTTGAAAAAAAGTTACTTTTTATGGTTTCGTATCCCCGGTCGGGTGAGCGTCCATCCGTCGTACTTTTTTCCAAAGAAGGTAAGTGAGGGCTGGGGGATTAGGGGCGAGAAAGTATGGGAGGGGAAGCTTTGATTGACTTAATTATCCTTTTTTTTTTTTGAGAAAATAATTTTTAAAATTCTTTTTATGAATTTTTTTTCGTGGCGAACAATTTTTTTCTGAAAATTCTTTTTTGCGAAAAATTTATTTTTATAAGTTGAAAAAAAATATTTTTAATTTTTTAATTTCTTTTTAAGAAATTTCTTTTTTTTTCAAGTTTTTTTAGATTCTTTTAAGATTTTTTGATTTTTTAGGCGCTCGCTGCCTACTTGGAAGCTTCTAATGTTTCCCTTAACTGTTTAAATTTTTCTTGTATTTCTTCCCAATTCCTTTACACACACCCCAAACACTTACTTAGTGGTGGGAGGGGGGCCTACAGATTAAGGTGGTTTCCGAACCACCAAGAGCAACAGCTTTAAGTACTTAGAGAAACTTTTTCTCTAGAGGTAACTGTCCCCCGACTCTTCGGAGATGAACAACTGCCTTGCTAGGGTAGTGCTCATCGCATGGGCCGCCGAGATCTGTCCAAAACGTTTAAGCAAGAAAGCAGTTTCTGCTACATTCAACGCTTTTTTGCATATAGAGTGGGTCCCAAGAAAGTGACGGCCACATAAAGGATTTCTTACTACATGCCAACACTACAAAAATCTGCAGTCAAATCTCAAGTATAAATTTTTCCAAAAAATGGCCACTTTGTACATAGGGCGCCTGGACTAAAAACCCAAAATGATTTGTCCGCAAACGGCTAAGGTAGTCCACAAATTACTTCTGCAATGATCGGCTTGTTACTTCGGCAGTAGACTACTGCAGATAGAACACACCGTCAAATTCTCATTTTTGATCCCAACAACTTGCCTTTCCAATCATGTTTTTAAACAAAAACTTTAAAAGCGTACAGTCACCCCTAAATATAAATGTTAAATTATTTAAGAAATTCGCAATTATTTTTTTATAAGACCCGACTTTCCAGTTGCAAATATTGAAAAATTGAAAGTCGTTCAATTTGGGCCACCCTATTACAGACTTGTAAATTTTGTTAATGTTTTGTAAGAGAGAAGCTTTTTTGATTTTGGGAAAATAGGAACATTTTAAATACCAAGGGTATTCCTTACGATGATAGAAATCGATTGATGTATTTGAAGGGCCTGTATGAATAAATAAAATTCAGATATATACAGATTTATCAATTTCCTTAACTTCTGTAAGGTCTATAGTAACTATATGTAAGTTTAACATTTGCTTAACGCTCGAGTTGGCTTCCCCCCGCCCCCCTAAAAGCGTTACGTATTTTTTGAACGCCCATAAGAGAAAAAATTCTCCACTTTTTAAATACACCAATATTTTTAGTATCAAATTTATACGTTTGGAGGAAATCAATAAATTGAACTATTTAAAAAACTTAGATGAAAAATAAACATTAAGTTATAATGAGCAGTAATAAATAAGAAATAATAAAAAACGCTCGCGAAAACGCACCGTATAATGAACGCGCTCAAACTACTTTACATCAGGTTTTGAACTGTTTAACCTTTTTTAATACAAATAAAAAATTAAAATAATTAAAATGTATAAATGAATTAATAAGACCAATAAAATTAATTAAGAACGAGATTTGGCTTAAAATACCCAGAATTTATCCGGCTATGTACAACTTTTTGGGGAATATTGTGGGGGGGGGGGGTCTGCTCAGACTTGTTGGTGGAATATCTCCTGAATCCGAGATTGGCTGAGAGGCGAGAGTGTAATTCAAATTTAGCGTCAAAATAGTCGGTGATTCGTGGGTCTCGCAGATTTTCCACTCACAAGCCTGGAAAGCTTTACTATTACATCGTGGTAACTCTATACCGACCATAAGAGCCATTTTCATATGTACGTACAAAGCTGATTTCGAAAACATTTGCCATATATCATTGGGAACAATCTTTGGTCTGAGAATGAAAATAACAACTTTTCGTTTTTTGACCTACTCTAGTAAATAGTCCGACCATTTTAAATGTCTCCGTATAAATCTACGTATACCTTTTCCAGAGAAACGGTGCCGATTACTCTGTTTTCATAAATACGTCCACTGAATTTGATGGAAGCGACAGTGGTGCTCGTCCTGATGAAGCAGTCTCTTGGGGAAAAATCCGTAAAGAAGCCACACCAGTAAAGGTAAAAGGAAATTAACAGTCACTTAATATCTATGCCTTATAAAAATGGTTTATCTTGTAAATTACAGATTTACGCAGAAGCTTCCTTGATCTTTCCTCTACTAGTGGGTGAGACATTTGCCAGACATTACCATTCCATGAAGGAAAGAACTATATCAGAAGTTTAATATATAAATTCAACTTGCTCATAAATATAAGTTTATATTAATTCAATAATACATTATAGTAGATTCTAAAAATAAAATTACAAGAAACTTTTATATCTTACCTTTTTCATTGTATTATAGGTATGTACAGTACCGTCCACGAGTATCAGGACACCTAGAAAGACTGCACTCACTACTCGCGGGATATCTCAAAAACAAAAAGATATAATAATTTCTGTAAGGGAGTTAGAAAGTTTATTAAATTCCGCCCCAAATGCGCCCCATTTAAAGTATTTTAGATAAAAAAAGACTCAGTGAGTGAGAAAGACAAGAAAAAGATCAGGACTGGCTAATAAATCACATGGTAGCCAAGGAGTCGGTCTAATCATGAACGAGAGAGCAAAGCAGCATTTTAAAAATGAAAAATATTACAATTAAAACTGCTGCCTGCTTGGACCAGACGAGGGAAGTGAAACTTTTGTGGCGAATTCGGGGATGGTGAAAAATGAAACTCTTAAATTACCGTGGCGACTTAAAGAATATAAATATTTATTACCGATTTCACCATGTGGAATTAACAATTCTACAAGTGATGAGGTAGAAGTTACATTGTTTTTTTTTCAATGAGAACGTCATTTAATAGTATATTATGCAGCAAGGGGGAGAAATGGGCCTTTTCATGTCAAGTGTGATGTGTGCAGTACGAGTTGCAGGCGAATGTGCACTAGGGTTGATGTCCGCCAAATTATATTCATGGTTCTAAATAATATTTATAACCACGAATAATATTTAGCAAACATCCATGATTCTTTCATTCGTTGCTTGGGCGTCCTAAACCCACCTGTCATTCATCTTAGAATAAATTGAGTCGCGGCATTCAGTCTAAAAAAGCTAAAGTCCCTCTGACAACCTACAGCGCAAGCACGGTTGAGCTGTTCGATCGATGCTCGTAGACTTTTGCGTGGCGAGAGCGAACCAATCGCACGAAACCCCCTCCCAGCTACATCGACGAAGCGATCCTCGCTAGTAAACCACTACCCGGCTGCGTCGCGAAGGCTGCGTCGCCGCTGAAGCGAAGCCCATAAAAGCACGGTGGGCGAGAACAAGAAGTCAGATCTCCCTGGGCTTCGGCCCAAGCCAGATTTCCCTGGTTTCTTCACCCCGACTCTTAGCCGAGCGAAGAAGACCCAAACCAAGGACCCCCCCCCCCCCCCGGATCTCCCTACATTCCTCCCGACTGGTACATCGTCTCCATCTCCGTCCCTACAACTGGACCCCCCAGCTACAGCTCAAGCTCAAAAATCCCAAAACCCACACATTTTGAAAAGCAAAGCCCAACGTGTCAGAGCCTGATCATCGACATAAGTTAGCGAGGGCTTTGGGACAGCTGTCATCGGACCACCAGTGAGGAAATGACCTGGCGTGATGGCATTTGTCGAAGTTGGGTCATTTAGATTAAGGTAAAGCGGTCTTGAGTTGAGACAAGCTTCAATTTGACACAAGACGGTAGGTCAGACATAAATCTACATTTATCGGCTGTCTCAGATTGTGTTTTACCGATTTAACACCGGCTTCCAAAATGCCACCAAAGTGAGGTGCATTCGGCGGAATAAAAAACCAAGTTGTCCCATGGTTGGCTAGGTCTTCGACCACTTTGGTTTCTATCACTGTAGCGCCTCGGAAGAAGGGATTGAGCTCCCGGTCAGCTCCTTTGAACGTGGCCCCGCTGTCATTATTTAGCCTTGAAAAAGCACCTCGTCGAGAGATGAAGCGCCTGAATGTGGCTAAGAAAGCATTTGAGGTGTAGCCAGACACTGTCTCCAGATGTATCGCTCGTGTTGAGTGACAGATGAAGAGAGAAATATATCCTTTATAGGATTTAATGCCTCGTCTTGGTGAAGCCCGAAAGTTGAAAGGGCCAGCGTAGTCCACTCCAAAACAAGCGAACGGTCTCGACTCTGACACTCGGTCAGTGGGCAGCTGACCCATAAGTTAAGTAGGTGTTCGCGACCTAAAACGCTCACATGTTACGCAACAGCGAATGACCTGGTTAATCGGGATTTTGGCTCCTATAATCCAATATCTTCTGAACACTTGGATCAAAGTCAACTGCTGTCTTCCATGGAGTGTGAGGGTGCGTACTTGTAAAACGATTAAATACGAGAGTTGATCTTTGAAGACGATCTCCTACTCTTAGGATTCCATTACCGTCCAGGAAAGGATATGCATTCTGCCTGATAATGACGAAGCTGAGCAAACTTTAGCCAAAAATTGAGACTCTTTATTAACTCCTCCGTCGTAAGATAGGGTTCCACTGACGTGGGGTTGGTAGAACAAAGTTTGCAGGACCTGTAGATATAGGCTGTCACTCGATTCAGTTTTTGCGAGGAGGAATATCGACTAGGAAGGTCCTGAATGTAAAACAAGGTGGCCAGGTTCACCTTGATGTTTATCTTTGAGGTTCCTAATATTACTTGTGTCTCTTGATCCACAACCTTGATAGGTCGTACGATTTTGTGAGGGCAATTATTTGGTGATTCAGTCAACCAGTTGGGCAGCAGGATTGAACGTTGTAGGTTCCACATGCGATCCTTAAGAGTGGAATGTATTTCCCCCACACGGTTTGTCACAAATGTTGGCCAGCGAGATGGATGGCCTTGAAGCCTATAAATAACGATCCGAGCGTCGCACCAGAAATATTTTGGGACGTCTCTGAATCCAAGGTTTGATGAGACAGCATCGAGAAGTTTTGCTATAAGGTCAGCGCCACAGAGTTCAAATTTAGGTATATTTACCGTTTTAATTGGGGCGACCTTCGTCTTGCCTAAGATCAGATTAGATTGGAGAGTGTCATTTTTGCTTCTAGAGACAAGATAGACCGCAGCTGAGTAGGCTCGCTGTGAGACATCAGAGAATCCATGAAATTCCCACAGAGCGGCACAGTCAGAAGTTCCAAGCCAACGTGGGATCCTGATTTCTTCTGTGGGGCTGAGCTGTTGGCGGAAGGCATTCCATTCAGACAAAAGGTCTTTAGTCAGCTCTGAGTCCCAGTTCACTCCAGAAATTCTATAAGAATATTTTGGCTCTGGTGAGAAAAGGAGCCAGCCAGATAAGTGGATCGAACAGTTGAGCCACCTCGGAAGCCACCATCCGTTTTGTGTAAATCATTGGCTCTTTTGATAAAGCGACACTAAAGTGGAAGCAATCAATTGATGTACTCCATTTAAATCCCAAAGTAGAAACAGAATCTTCAATTTCAAAGGTCATGTTTTGGCGCGAGTGAGATCCACAAGACTCTGGAAGTAACTCAGATGAGTTTGCTGCCCATTTGCTCAAAGTGATTCCTGCTGAGTCGATAATGGAAACCAGTTCCTTTCTTTTGATCTCAGCGGATTGAATTGAATCCCCGACAGCAAAGATGTCGTCGACGTATGTGTTCTTCTTCAATATTACCGAACCCAATGAAAATCGTTGTTGTTCATCGCTTGCCAGTCGATTCAAGGTACGGATATCCTAGAATGGTGCATCCCTTGTCCCGTATGTGACAGTGGTGAGACAGTAATCTTGTAGGTCTTGGTTTGGTTCTGGTTTTTCCTTTTAAAGGAAGATCGAACCTGCTTTGCGGCGAGACTTTCCCAAGTCATTTAGAGACCCTGATAAGGCCAGTCGTTATACATATCGACCTGAGGAGTTCCTATAGTGATTATCTTTGAATAAGAGTTCACAACCTTGTTCTTCCTTCGTTAAGAAGGATCTTTTTTGAAATTTCCTCTAATCCTCTGAAAAGTCGCAATTGATTGCTGAGAGAGTTTCTTTCTACAGCATGAAGAACACTGGCAGAATCGATAGAATCATCTTCTTGACGATCCACAGGACCACAAAACACCACCCAACCAAAACATGTGTTTAGTGCAGTGGGACTGCTTAAAGGACCTTGTTTTAGGCCCTCGCGAAGTACATGACCGAAGAGATCAACACCTATTAAACAGTCGACGCGTATTTGACGATGATAGTCTAGAACAGCGAGCTCAAGGTCTCTCAAGTGTGGTCAGTCCTTGAACTCAAACCGCTTTTTCGGAAGCAAGTGGATAAGAGATTTCATAACTAAAGCTTGCATTGCAAGTTCGAACTGCGAGTCTCGAGGCGATCTGAGCAACAGATCAGCCTGATAACTAGAAGATCCCAATGCTGCATCTCCCATTCCAGTTAAAGAGATATCACAGTTTTGATTTGGAATTTCCAATTGTTGAACTATAAGTTTAGTGATAAATGAGCGTCCTGACCCAGAATCTAAAAAGCCCCTAATCAAAATTGAGTTTCCATTGAAGGAACTCAGTTTTATATAAGCTGTTGCAAAAATGCTCTTTGTATTGTTACGCTCAGGTTTTGAAGTCAGATGATTGACTGAAGCAGAAGAGTTACTGGCCGATCCAGAATAACCCGAAGAACATGGTTGCTCTGTCAGTGAATCGGTTTTCGCCCCTGGTCATTTGTTTTTAGTGTCATCATATACAAAAGTATGATGCTTCTCTGAACAAACAAAGCATCGTTTATTTGAAGGGCACCAATGGGAAGCATGGTTTTCACGTAAACGATTTCAACAAAGTCCTAAGCGTTGGACATTCTCTATACGTTGGGAAGTACCGAGCCCCTTAAATCGTGTACAGTAGGATATGAAGTGAGAACCATGACAAATGAGCAGGAATTCAAAGTTTTGTTTTGCTTTTTAGAAGTCGCTAAATTAACCAATAGATTATGTTTCTTAGATTTTTGGAGAGAAGGGTTGGTCTAGTTTTTCGCAGATAACGAAGTGGATGAACAGTCGCTCAACTTGAATAAGTATTATTAAATCACTCCAAGTGAAAAATAGACAAATAGTTAATAATTTCAGAAAAACCGCAACTTTCTACCATTAAGCAAAGAGAATATTATCGAAAATGGTAATAAATTGTTTACACAAATATTTGTATTAACTTGAATTAGTTATTACTTCACTTTAATTGAAAAATTGACAAAAAATTCAAAAACTCAGAAAAAACGCAACTATCTAGTATTAATATAGAAGAAGATAGCTATAAACAATAATAATTTGTTTAAACAATTATTTTTGCTATATTAAATTAAATATTAACTCGCTTCAAGCGAAAAGTGGACAAAAAGTTGAAAATTTCAGGAAAAACTACAATTACCAGCATTATTCAACGATAATATTAGTAACAATAATAATAAATCGTTTAAACAAAAAGTGAAAATTTGTTGAAAAAACCGCGACCTTCCATCTCTTATCTAAGAGAAAATTACTACAAACAATAATAAGTTGCTTAAACAATTTATGTAAACGTTAAATTATCCGTGTAAACCGTATTTTATGTATTAGATACAACTTGCTTTTAAAAAACTGCAAAAAATCGTAATTAGCGCCAAAAACTAGCAAAACCCATTTTTTCACTTATGGGGTTTCTTTAGGACAGTCAGAGGTGCGTACGTATAATACATCACGTATATATATTACATGGTTTTCGACACGTATATTACTACGTATATTACGTCCTTAGTTTTCTACAAATGTATTTTACATTTGATCACGTGGCTATGTGGCCGGGATTTTTGAATTCTTTATTCTAAAAATACCCAATTTCCTTACAGAAACAACTAGTTCTTGCTATTATTATAAGCAGAAGTTAGTAAATCATCAGTGACATCAATCATATCAATATAATAATAATATAAGTTAGAATTTATATTATATTTAATGATCAGGAACAGTGCTACTGATTTTAGGTCTTAAGGTACACATAAGCATAATTTAAAAAAATGATGATATATTATGCTCTATCCGAGGCCCAAGAACAAGTGAATTACGAGCGCCATCTTTGATATGTATTATACATAGTTTTCTACAATTTTCTACGTATATTACGTCGTTTATGTATTATACGTAGAAAAACTCGAGTGACGCGTCACTGCACAACCCTGAGGACAGTACAAAAAAGACTTATGGGGGTGATATTTACGAGGTGATATATAAGTCGTATTCTATGCCTATTTGTGAAGAGAAACGTTGAGTGTCATCTCGATGCAGCTGATTTTGACGATTCTGAATAAAATTGACAAAAACGTCGTTTTTCTTATGGGAATACTTCATGGGGCTTGCGCCACCTCTAACTATAATTTTTTTTCAAAAAAAAAAAAATTGATCTTTTTTTCGTGAATTGGAACAAATTTCCGGGCGATATGCATGAAAATTCGAGAGAGAAAATCCAATGCATTTTTGGACCAACCTAGTTTGCACACAAGTCTTAGTCAAGCGCAAGCACGAGTAGAAGGCGTGTACTATACAGAGCACGCGAGACGAAAGTCCTATTTCTTCCCATCGCTGCATACGATATTTCCATAAAAATGCCGAACTCTAATTTTCGTAATTTTGGAAATTATTAGAATGTTCTGACAATTTATGGAAATTTATCGGTCATTCATGGTAACTTTGATGATTGGCAACTTCACATGAATTACCCATTTTTTTTTAATTTTCGGCTTGAAAATTGTTCCACTAATTATTTGCCTGTCTTATTTCCTCAAAATTTATTTCGGCACTTACTTCTGTATTATGTTCTGCAGACCCCCCCGGGGGCCCCCCAAAAAAAGGAGGCGGGGGGGGGGGGGTATGAAGGCAGGAAGGAGTGCGC
>CAKNWT010274988.1:0-14416 GCA_932066315.1 Andricus coriarius | reverse complement strand
CTTGATGGAATTTTTGAACTTCTGCTTTCTTCACTTCGGCTTTCAGAAGTGAAGAAAGCAGAAGTTCAAAAATTCCATCAAGAGCTGCTCGACAAGAAAATGCACGGAAATTTTCACAGAGCTGTTGGACAAAAAAATGCACGGAAAGTTTCACAGAAAAAAATTCTCAGATCATCAGGCCTTAATTCAGGTACAGAGGGTTTCAATTTCGCATGCCAGGACGGTGTCATTTCAAGAAGTCAAGAAGTTCCTAACGATAGGTGCAGAGCGTGTCATGCACACGCTGAGTACCTGGAACACATACTATCGGGGTGTCCCATCCACGCAGGAACGACGTATATCTACAGACATAATGCGGCCCTAAGAGTCCTTTATTACCATCTTTGTCGCTCTTACGGTGTTGGCCGCGACCCTGCCCTGCCGAACGCACCGAGGGAGATAGAGTCAATTGTCCAAAACGAGAAGTGCCAAATTTTCTGGAACTACGATTTTCGGACAGCAGTCTCCGTTGCAGACTCGAGGCCTGACATTGTTCTCCAAGACTTCGAGAAACGAACTATATTCGTGATCGAATTCTCGGCACCGTCTGAATACAACATCACTGCCAAGGAGAAAGAAAAGGAGGAGAGGTATCAAGACCTTAAAAGAGAGCTGCAAAATCTGTACCCAAAATATTCGGTACAAGTAATTGTCCTTGTGATAGGTGCTTTTGGAGGTGCGAAGCTATCACTGGTTCGTAACCTTAAAGTCATACCCGCGTGCCAAAAATATGCCAAGGCACTTGCGAAATGGATGCAGAAATCTGTCATCCTTGGGTCGCTTCGTGCCCTCGAAACACACGAGGGTTTCGCCGGCCTGCCGTTTTGATTTCATCGTGGCCTGTGACCACCCATCTCACGGTTGTGAGACGTGGCCATGAATGGGATTTACCGCGGTCCTACTGTCGGAACATAAACTATCTTTGAATTTAATTACTTGATCATAATCGTGAATTAAGGAAAGGAATATGTTTTTAAATTTTGTTGGGAGTGGAACTATTCTTTTCAGTAAATTATCTTCATTCTGAAAGCCTGTAATATCAATTATACATATATGTGAAGAGTGCTTGAATGACAGTTACTGATAGAGTACTAATATCCATAAGTTGCTGATAATTTTCTTCCTTGTTACCGAAAGGATAATGTGTACGATAAGTTACATTTCTTCAGGAACTGAAAGATTTTATTACCAAAACTGTTAAATTGAATTATCACATAAAATATAGCAATTATGTAATAAACTTTTTGGAAAATACGTTTTTTACGCAAAAAATGGTATCTTTTTAATTAATATAGATGTATCAATGAAACTTTGGGAAAATGGAGATAAATGCTTTTATTGCAATGAAAAAAATTGTTTATTCGATAAATTATATTTTAACTATTTTTAATAGGTTGTTCAAAAAATAGTAATTTAAAAAAAGTAAAAAAGCATGTCCAGTACAAAAAATGTGTTTCTTAAAAAAATTTAGTACATAATACATCCATTATTGATTGAAATTAAATGGAGTTGCGTTCGGGCAGCGGTGGCGAGCGGACGTGTTTCTACAGCGCTCCCGTCGACATGAGAACCGTTCTATTAGGGAGTCTCGGAGCGCCCAACTCTAAAGTTTTTGAGTGCGAGTGTGGTGAGCCCTTCTTTTCTGAGGGACCAGTGTATAAGGGCCAGTATGGTTAAACAATGAAAAAGTGTAGTTGTGGAAAAACCCACTGTTTTAAAACATTCGTTGCCCAGGAAGACGAGGACGGATTGCTAAAATGTGATCTCGTGACATTTCACGAAGAGGAAAAGAACGCGAAAACCCTGCTGAGTTCCAACACGTGCAAGGGATGTGGAATAAAAACAAAAGTGAAGGGTGTACCACAAAGTGAGTTTACTCAGTGGAAAAACGTGAAATGCAAGTGCAGTGTAGATATCTAGCTGCAGCTATTCAGAATTGCTTCCGTGCCCCAAGGAAAAGTTAAGTTCCAGGTAAGACAAGTGACTCTAGGAAGAAAAAGAAACCTGATCGTTTCTGGTTCTGAATCAAAGGGAGAGTCAGTTCTGGATCTCAAAAAGCAGAAAGCGAAGGAAAATGGCGGATCCAACGGAGTGGAACTTTCCAACGAATTCGAGAACCTTCGAGAAATAGTAGCGCCAGGCGGGAGAAGCGGCGACGCGGTTGTGCACCTCCTATAACCAGTGAAGCCTAACAATGAGTGCATGGAAACAGAAGATCAAGAGCAGCCTCCAGAAGGAGAACAGGAGAGTGTCAGCAGAAAGAAGCACTCCCACCACCGGTGACAATTATAAACGAAAATTTTGTCAAAACAGGGGAAGGTAGCAGAAAACTAATGAGCTTAGCCCAGTCGGTAAATGCCGTGATTAGATTTGACAAAACATCAGGACGAGCGTTCATGAAATCTGACAGCGTAGAGAACCACAAAAAGGTGATCAGTACTCTTACCAACGAAAAAGTAGAGTTTTTTACTCACGGAATTAAAGGGGAGAGCAAAAAAGATAAGAAGTTTTACATCAAATTTTTTCATTCAATGGGTCTTGAAGAAAATGAAATTATTCGTGAAATAAAATCTAGATATGGGTTTCAACCAATCGATCAATACAGTTTGAGAGTAGGGACTCACTACTCCTTATTTTTGAGAAACAAATCCCAACTCCTGATATCAAGGTTATCAACAGCATTTTTAACCAAAGGGTTAAGGTCGTTAATTATAAAACAAGAGATACTGCGGTCACCCAATGTAAAAACTGTTATAGCTTTGGTCATATCAAGGCGCACTGTGGTAGATTCAACGTCGAATCAACAACCAAAAAAATAAACAGCAAAGGAGTCAGCGTGGAGGTTTGTACCCACTGCTCCCAAGAAGGCCATGGTGCAAACAAGGCAGCGTGTCCAGTGTTTGTTAAGGAAATAGAGAGGTCGAAACAGAGGAGAGAAAACTTCAGAAGGAACAGACAACAAGTAGCCATCGTGAACAATAGAGCGATAACGAAAACAGCAGCCAATACTGCTCGCAAAATCGAAGCAGGTACTGAAGAGGTTCGGAAAAGTGTACAGACTCGGGTCAGTGCAGGAGTGTCATATGCACAGGTAACATCAGGTCAAGAACAAAAGCCAGACATCTAGGAAGATGACTGACATAATTCTAGACGCACTAGATGAAATTGTAAATAAAAATTATGCAAGCGACGAAACTCTGGATCTCAGTTGCGAGATTTATAAGAATTTGGCTGTTCCAAAAAACAACTATAAAAACGAATTGACAGCAATACATATGGTCCTAAGAATAATTCACAATGGCAGGCCTTAAAATATTACACTTCAATATAAATGGCATACATAGACGTAAGCCAGAGTTGATGCAACTAATTGCAAGAAACAGACAAGACATAATCATTCTCAATTAAGTCAGGTCCAAAGCAAAAAATAATATTCGAGGTTTTACAAAATTATCAGTTAAAATTGATAGATACTTAGGTACAAATATGTACATACCTAATCATAATAAATGGAAGGGCAGAGTCACACAAAAATTAGAAAATATTAAAAATGAAGAACATATTGAGTCATTGGCGTTACTCTGTTTCTAGAGAATAATAACAAAATTGACCTGTATGCAGTCTACATGCCAACCAGAGGAAGGGACAAAAAGGCAGAGAAAATTCTGGAGTATTTGACAACTAAGCCAAACATCATAATCATAGGTGATTTTAACGCCATACATCCCATCCTCGGTTCAAACACAATTAACGTCAGAGGTAAAATTTTAAAAGAAGCTATATTTCGAGGCTCAACTCTCTGGTGCTGCGCTGAGGCGTCGAGGCCGTTGCACCGGGGCGCGGGGAGTCTCGATCTTGCATTGGCAACAACACAAAATATTAAAGCGCAAACGCAGCAGCTGGAAGACGTCGGTTCCGATCACAGACCATGGTTGCTTAAACTTGACATCAATCCAGAAAAAATTAAGATTCTTAAAAGGATCCTCAAAAAACTTGACCTCAAAGAGTACAACTCAATGACGGATGAAATCAGCGAAGACTTTAAAAACCTACAGATTGAAAGCAACGTCGAATGTGAAAGGGCAATAGAGCAGCTTGAAACTACGATCAATCAAGTCCTAGACACCCTGGCACCACTGCAAAAAATTAAAAATGAAACCGATTCTCTCCCAACAGAAATCCAGACAGCAATCAGAGATAGAAACAAATCGCGACGTTTGAATGCCAGAATCATCTCTAGAAAAATAGAAATGGAATACAAAAATAGTAAAGTCGAAGTACAAGAACGTCTAGACGCCTGGAAGGAAGAGCAATGGATAAAAAGTTTGGAATGCAATCAGGATTATCGGAGAAAGTTGTGGAAAGTACAAAAATCCCTGAAAACCCCGGACACGATACTACCCATATTTGCAGGAATCATCTCAACAGAAGAGACAATCGACAAGCTAGTGGGTGCGGCCATCGTCAAAGATGCTGAAATTTCGACAAAAGAAGAAGATACCTTAAAAGCAATACCATTTCAACAACTAGATGAAACAGATCTCATTGAGGTCACTAAAATCATGAGATCCTTCAAAAACAATAAGGCTCCAGGCCCTGATGGTATCAAGATCCAACAACTCAAAAACGTCGGTCCACTCACAAAAAAACTGGCTAGTCAAAATTTATAACTGGTGTTTACAAACTGGGTACTTCCCAGAAAGATGGAAACTTGGTCACTGCATATTCCTACACAAAAAAGGAAAAGATCCAAATAAGCCAGAATCTTACAGACCCATCACCCTATTAAACATCATGGGGAAAATACTGGAGAAAATAATACTTGCTAGAATGCAAACACATGTTGAAAAAGTAATCCCTCAATTTCAACATGGCTACTGTAGGAAAAAAGGAACACAAACACAAACTCTACGCACACTGAGTCATATCACAGAAGCTATCCAGAATGGTGAGTCAACCTCAGTCATCAGTACCGATCTCACAAAAGCCAACATAATCTTAATAATAAAAAATTACCTGCAAAATCGCTTAGTAGCAGGAACGCATCTCAACATCATTGGGAGAACACACCACGTCCCGCACGGGGTAATAAACAAAGCAAGCAAGCCAATATTAGCCAAAATCAGAGCGGAATGGGCGGCAGAAGAACTAATTCAATACTACAGAGACTGGGGATTAAAATGCAACGTCACGAAGACAGAAGCCATCATCTTCACTCATAAAAAAATACCAATTCACTCACCTACAAGTTGGGAATGAGAAAATCAAACTACAGAAATCCATTAAATATCTAGGAATCATACTAGACAGGACTCTTTGCATGAAACAACACGTAGATGAAGCTTGCCTCAAAGCCAAGAGAATCGCTATCACGCTCAACCCCATCATTGGAAGACACAGCAAAGTGGACGAAGGAATCAAATGCATGATGATTAACACATGTATCAGGCCAGTCTTAGAATACGGTAGTATACAAGTTGCGAATAGACTCAGCAGGACATCAATCAAAAAGTTGTAAGTAGCGATCAGGAAAATTTTTAGACAGGCTGGAGGTTTTCCCACCACCTTTCCATCCCAAGATCTATGGGAAATGATAGACGAGCCTCCTTTCCATAAGAGGCTATTCACCCTACACCAGAAGTTTCTAGAAAAGCAGCGGGAGGCCAACTACGACAACATCGCCGGGAATTTGACTTCAATCAAATGGGATCATGTCAACGTCGACACTCTACCCTCCGTTCAAACACTGAACATTGTAAAGTATTAAATAGAAAATAAAAATTCACCAGGCTTGCCTGGGCAAAAGTAAAATAAGTACACATAATCAGATAGGGCCACTTATTCTATGTTCATGGTCTAGCTAGGTTTTTACATAGGGCAGTGACCACACTTGAGTTACTGTCCTACACCAAACGCTAGCTTAAGTACACCTCAGTATGTATCACAAATTATAGAAAATAAATTATGTTGAAGTGAATTGGATTGAAATTAAATATACACATATATGCATACATACATATGCCGCGAGTCGGCTGCTTTGTTGTTGATGCCCACTGACGAGGTTAGGATCTACGAGACACCACGGGAAAGAAAGACAATCATAAGAAAAAGTAAATACTTACGTATTAGGCGCTAATAATTGCAGAAATACTATTTATCGTGGAACTAGAAAAAAATTAGCAGAACCTCATTTGCAACGCCGAGGCCAAACGGGTGCAAATTTGGCCTAAGGTAACTCTTCGGCGTTTCCAGCAGAGCCGCTGTAGAGCGACTAACGCCAAGCTGATGCTCGACGGTTAGGTCGAAGTATGGACATAATTCAAATGTCCCTCCCCTGAGAGGGAGGGACATTTGAAATTTTCGGCCTGCCCGATTTGCACCCGTATGGCCTCTGAGGGTTAATACCTTCTATCGCTGTGTTAATGTTTTCACTCAGTTTCTCAATTAGAAGTGTTGTTAAAAATAAGTTTGTATTAATAAAATTTTCTTTAGTGTTAGAATTTAGTAATTCTAATGCAACTTTATCCTTTACTTCATAATAAGCATTATGTCAAACATTATTTGAGCGATTTTTCTTTGATTATTTAAGACAGAAACTTTTTTTCCGTTATCAATACGTAGTTTGTCGAATTATAAATTTGTTTGATTCAAAACAGATTCTGTTAAAGTACCGACTAAATTTGTTGAGATTTCACCTATAAAATTAACCTAACCTCTTTTGTGTCTCCGTTTATCTAGTAACTTAAATAAAATCGTATTGTTTGTTATTAACCTGTTGCGTCTATATTTTATTAATTTTATTTCACTTTTTGCTGGACAATCATTCCCACGTGTCCTTCCCATTAATTCAATGTTTTGTTGAATAGGAACCAATTTATTTTTAATTGAAGTTATATTTATTCCAATAATTAATTTCAAGTTTTTATGATACAGGTAGACTTTATTTAATGCTTCTTTATAAATATTTCTGCAGATTTCTTGAGTTGTATAATTCACGTTGACAGTAGTTGATGTTATTAACCATAGTAACAGGATCATCATCTTCCTGAAACATAATAGGGCATTACTTTATTTATGTGCAGTAGAAGATTTTTACTTTCAAATTTAACTTTGAAGATATTGTTCGTTGTAGTTTCTGTAATTATTCATCGACCTTTCCAAATAGGGTCTAGTTTATTATGTTTCGTATTATTTTTCCATGTAACTTGGTCTCCTATTTTACAAACTGGATGGCTATTATTATATTCTCTAAATTGTTCTTACTTTTCTCTTGCTCGAATTCTATTCTCTCTCTGGCTCTTCTGAGAATTTTATAATGTCGAGATTCCCATTTTTTAACTAAACATATGTTAGGGTCGGTGATCTAGGTATGGTCCGATGAATGTTGGGGTCTCTTCCATACGTCATCTTAAAAGGTGAGAAGTTTGTGCTTGTATTTCTCATTATATTAATTATGAATGTTTATTGTTATCTTTCACTGAAGTTTTAATTAGATTTTTTTAAGTTGAATGCGTGCGCTCAATGTCATCATTGGCCTGAGGATGAAAACAGGTTTTCTTTTCATGCTTTATGTTTCAAGCCTCTTCTAACTGCTGCATAAGTTCTGATAGTAAATAAGTTCCTTGATCTGTAGTAGAGAGTTAGGAACTTCAAATGTGTAAATGAATTGATCAATTATGCTTTCAATTGTTGTTTCAGAAGTTTCGTTTTTCATGGATACTAAAAGTTCTCTGGTTTTGACATTGGAAAAGTGATTACAAAAAATGGAAGCAAAGTGTTGCACGTTTATGAGCCTTGTTGAAAGACAAATATTTATCATTTCCCAAAATTCCCGTCTCGCTGTTCTTCCTCGTATTGGTGCTAATCGTCTACATAATACTAATATTCTGATGAATTATTGCAGTTTATCTGTTCGTTCTCTTCGCCTTGAATCATTTCTTGACTGATTAAGGCTTCCGCTTCCTCTGTTCTCTTGTTATCCTGATTTGGGTTTGAAATGGTTTTTGAGGTTTTCTACTTAGCTTTGTTTTGCTAAGTATTTTAATTTTCCACATTTATGGCACTTCATTTTTATTCGATCAGTTAAAGGTACATTTTGATTCAGTATTTTTAGCGGAGTTGTGTTCCATTGAAGCCTATAGGTATAGATGTTATTTGTGTGCGTGAAAACTGATGTATAGATTTAGATTTGTGTCGCGGGAGTGATATTTGAACCGGTTGCTCTTCTGTTAGCACCATTTCCATTTCTATAGCTAAATTCTGGTCTTCAATAAGATTGACGGGTTTTTGTGCCTTAACTGTTAAACCTATTTCTCTTTCTAAGATTAATAAACACTGTTTTAAGCACTATATTTGTCTTCAATGCTTGAAGCAATTTTTCTTTTTATTGTACTCGAATGTTCACTTTGTACCAACTACTTAAGTTCATTTACATTTTGACATTTACATTTTAAAGCTATATTTGAAAAAAGAAAAACTTTTTGCCGCGCCCACCTACCTGAGCAGCGCTGCGCACTTCCGACTTCATTATATTCGTCTATGCAGATCTAAACACATCGTTTTTTCATTAATTATTTCAGCTTTTTCATGATAAAAAATGAAGTTTTTTTCTTGAATAATGTCAGAATCCAAAATTAGAATCGCCGATGAGGAAAGAAGTTGAAAAAGGTATAGAAGTAGATCTAGGTTGAAGGATCAAGACTCTCCTGAAACAAATTCTGAAGAAGAGGTTAGTAAGGCACGTGGGAGCCGTTCCGATAGTTTATCCTCCTTCTCGTCGGATACTGATTTATACAGAAGGCGATATTCTAGAATTTATTCGCCCAAAGATTGTGAGTATAGTTTTTCTGATCAATCTAAAAGCCATTCGCCCGAATACTCATCTCGGGACAAAGGTCGAGAGTCCAGTCTTCTGATCGATCTAGAAGCTCAGATCGTGGTTGCCATGTATCAGGGACCGCAACACATGGAAATGGTAAGACAAAGACTCACAATCCTTATCATTATCTGCGAGATGCGACGGATCCAAAAGTTCAAAAATACCCTAATCGTTATTTGCGAGATCCGACGGGTTCAAAAGATCGTAACCGTGATTGTTATCTGCGAGATGCGACAGGTTCAAAAGATCGTAACCGTGATCGTCATCTGCGAGATGCGACGCGATCAAAAGATCATGACCGTGATCGTCAAGGGCGAGATCCGGAAAATACAAACAAATCAAAAAACTATCGTTATTTGTATCCTCATCGAGATCTGAGAGGTGCGACGGATTATTCTCCAAGTGAATTCTCTAACCCTACCGATCACGAGCACCGTTCGTCTTCACCGTCCTTGCTAAAAAAGGATTTCGTTGAAGGTGATGTTCAATTAAGTAAATCTACTTAAGAAATTCACAACGTCTTTCGAATGGAATTCCTATATCCAACAATATGTTGTTTGGCGAGAATCTTCATAATAGGATGAAAGCTGAAAAGGAAATTGAGAAACAGAATAAAGAGTTGGCGAAACCAGGAAGTCTTTCCACTAAAAGTGGAAAATCATTCCCAAAGCCCAACAGAAGACATCCTATTCACGTCCAAGACAGACATCGTCAAACTTCAGAGGCCCGTTCAGAAGGTGTTACAGCAACTACAGGGGTCGCTGGGACGGGTCGAAGAGCAACCGGACCCAATCGCAGAAACCATTCCGTCGCCGTTATTACAGATAAATAGACCATCTGGTAGACTAAAGTTTTTTGGGGATACATGGTTACAGTTGACAGATGATAGTTTTATTATCCAATACATAAGAGGCTATAAAATTCCTTTTATTGAAGAAGTTATTGAAAAGAATAGACCTATCACACCTAATTTCACAAAATCTGAATTTCAAGACTGCTTACTTGCAGTAAAAGACCTTATTAAAAAGGGTTGTATAAGAGAATGTCAATCACGTGAGGGTGAATTTATTTCATCATATTTTTTGGTCGATAAGCCAAACGGGCAAAAAAGGTTCGTTTTAAATTTAAAGAAGTTAAATTTTTTTATACAAGCCCCCCACTTCAAGCTAGAAGACCTTAAAAGAGCAATCAAGTTAATAAAACCGGATTTTTATATATCCTCTTTTGACCTAAAGGATGCATATTTTTTAGTTCCTATTGCGGAACAATTTAGAAAATTTCTTCGTTTTGAGTTTAACGAAAAGTTGTACGAATTCGACTGCTTACCGATTGGTCTCTGTACAGCTCCATATGTATTTACAAAGTTATTAAACCCGGTTGCACAAATATTAAGAAGGGAAGGCTTTTTATCAGTAATTTACTTAGACGATATCTTATTAATAGCAAAATCCAAAGAGTTGAGTCGCTTAAATGTACTGCGAACTAGAGAGTTATTGGAGTCTCTCGGTTTCATAATAAATCTTAAGAAATCTAAGTTAGAGCCTTGCCAGGGGTGTAAGTTTTGAGGTTTTAATTTGGACAGTTTAAGATCCATAGTAGAGTTGCCAGAGGATAAAAAGCAAAAGATTTTAAAATTGACACAGCAGTTTAAATCAAAATCAAAGTGTCATATAAGAGACTTGGCCTAGTGTATCGGAGTTTTAATTTCAGCATGTCCGGGTGTTAAATATGGGTGGCTCTATACAAAATTGATGGAACGTTAAAAATTTCTAGCATTGGAAAAACTAATGGAAATTTTGAAGCGTGGATTAATATTTCAAATGATGTAAGGGTTGAATTAAATTGGTGGAGTAACAATTTATTAACAGTAGATAGCCCCATCCGCACTTCAGGTTATCGTTTAGAGATTTTTTCAGACTCTTTATTAATAAACACCGAGGTATAATCTTACTTGGGATCCGCACACTGTTCTAGTTTATATAAAAACCCTAGATCCGAATGAATACTTGTCCACAGAATTGTTAACACAAAAATTAGTTTTTTAATGGCTTTGGTTACATCACAAAGGGTTCAGACTTTGTCTAAGATTTGTGTAAAAAACATAGTTGAGAGTGATGATCTTATTCAAATAAAAATTTCTGACCGGATTAAAGCTTCGAAGCCTAACAAACCGCAGCCCTGCTGGACGTCTCCTTTTTTCCCTGATCAGTCAGATGTTTCTGTGGCGTCTACGTTAAAAACTTATATGACACTTACAACTTGTTCAAGAAAATCTGTGGACGAGGTTTTTATTACATACAAAAAACCTTTTAAAGCCGCCATAGCTGAGGCTTCAGCTCGGTAGATAAAAATTATTACAGCGCATAGTGGAATAGATATTTCTATCTTTAAAGCACATAGCACGCGACATGCGTCTACTTCTTCGGTCGCAAGGCAGGGAATTAATATTGATGTTATCCGCCAAGCCGCAGGTTGGACAGAAAAGTCAAAATTATTTGCTACGTTTTATAAGAGACCCTTAGTTGATAAGACTGCGTTTGCAAAAGCGGTATTAGGCAATAATAATAAGAATTGAGTATATATATATATATATATATATATATATATATATTCCCTTTTTTAGTTCCTCTTGCAGTTGTTTACGCAAACAATTTTTCATGTAAAACTCTACACGGAGAGAAATGGTTTTTCAAATTAGGGTAAAAAGTACTTGGTCACATAGTAAAAACGTGCATTAATTAGGTGAATAGTATTAGTAATACAAAACTCTGTCAAAAAATGATATTTGGCTAGCACTTACGGCTATTTTTGCATAGTAAAACTGATCATTTTTTGAAATGATCAAAATTAATATATCTCAGAGTTGAATATACTAAGAGATGTATGATATTTAAAAAGGTGCATAGGCAGTTTATTCTATGCTGATGTAGTTATTTTTGCCAGGTTATGACGAGCAAAATATTTGATGCCCAATTGTATTAAATATGAGATGTGAGAGCAGAATTTCTTATCTTGTAGAGTACTTATTGTCATCTAGGCAAGGAAATCATACTACATTACAAGGCAAATACTTCTTTGTAGTGGAAGTACTTTGCGCTAAGCTCACAAAGTAATTTTATTGAGTATGCATAGTGCTATGAGCCACCACTTTAGTAATTTATATTTGAACTCATTGGATAAATGAATAGCTGAAAGAGTATTTGAAGCTAAATTATCATAAGAGCTTGTGCTATTCTACATAGTAAAAGTTACCACGCGGTTCTACTTACCTTGACCGTGCCACATAGTAATTTCTTTCAGGGTGCATAGCGTACTCTGCATAGTAGAGTAGCAGGCTATTGCGCTATCCTACTTCAATGATATTTACATCTTTTTCGCACATAATAAAAAGCGCCCCTGGCGACATTCTTCTGATGCTTATTGGATTTTTATTTTTAAAAGCGACGCCAAGCTCAAACGAATGCTCTCAGTTTGTAAACGTAAATAACTGATGCATACGTATCGCGAATTAATTGATTTTTTGTAACTCTTTGCTTATTTTAGTTTTGTATCCAAAATAAATGTGAAAAGTTGTGATTCGGTGCTAGAGAAGATTATTAGCACTTTTTCAAGCCGAAGGTACATTACAATCTTATTACATCATTTTTCTTTCTTAATAAAACTCCGGGAAATAGCTCTTTTTTACTTACTAATTATACTATAACTGTATTAAAAAATTATAAAACTCCTTTGAAAAACTAATTTCATAATCACTTAAAAGAAATTTCTATAAAAAGATACAAGTAGAAAAATGTACTCATTCTCATTTTTCAGATATTTTGGAGCAAAGTTTTCAATATGCCCTGCCCAAATTTTGAGAAAGCTTGAAGGCACACTTCTCGGTTTAACCATCCTTCGGCGGCCGGGTCAGCGGCTCAATTCGAGTCCACCGGTTTACACTGGTTTACACGACCCTTGTCAGCCGGGGTACTTTATTCGTAAAAATAAAAAAATTACGAAGTGAAACAAAAATATTTTACAAATAGTGATTTGAGAATAAGATATTCAAAATGAACAATTTTTTACGATTCCAAGCATATGTAAGTTGTCAAAAAAGGTAAACATCTAAATAAATTCAGTTTGGCCGCAGGGTCGGGAAACCGGGAAATGACCGGGAATTTGTTGAGACCGGAAAAAACCGGGCAATGACAGTGAATTTATTTTTTACCGTAAATTCTACAACTTTTATACCACATGATGATATTACGGAATATTTAAAAAAAATCGGTTCTGTTTTTGATGTTAAGATCAATTATTAAAATTTTCCATTATGAAATCATTCAGTTTACAATACGTAATTCTAAAAACTTTTGACTTAAAAGTTGTCTATTTTAGGTCTTAATTTTAGAGTGTACCTTTTCAATTCAAAGAATTTAAAATGCTGTTTTGTAGACTTAAACAATTTGAAAACAAAAAAACGATTTTGAATATGCGCACAATTAAACCATTTACAGATTTTAACGTTAAAAACATAACTGCGTTTCAATTCGAAAGCCTTGTTAGTTAAACAAATAAACGTAGTAAACAAGTAAACGTCCAATTCAAATTTTAGAAACTATTTTTAATATTAAAATAATTTCAAAATGATAGATTCATAATTAAAAGCTTTTGTTCAATTTAAAATCCTATTAAAATATTGTTTCAGTCTCAAATATTCCATTTTTAATCCATTCAATGTGTATTTTGTTAGTTAAAAAATAACCATTTTTTAATATTTAGCAATATTTGACTGTTCATTGAAAATTAGAAATTTTCAATAAAGTATTTAAAAGTAAACAATTTAAAATTGAATTGTTTGCAAATAGAAAGCCTTCAATTGTTACAATTTCAGAATGTTAAAATTAAACTTTAAACGTTACAATTTTGATCGTTCCATAATTTTAATTTAAAAGGTGTTCAGTTGAAAAAAAGTTAATCGTTTAATTTATGTTTCTCATTTGTAATTGCTTAAAATAATATGATTTGCAGGATTTACAAATTTATTGATTCATTCTTCAATATTTAGAGAAATGAAAATGATAACGTATCGTAGGCATTTAATTTCAAATTGATCAATTGAGAAGCGTTAAAAGCTTTTACTTTGAGTGCTTTCATTTTCAGTTCAGTTTTTATTACTTTAAAAAGAAACTTTGAGCTTTAAGACCTCTAACTTTTGAAAGTCAATGACCGTAAACAAATTTTGAAACCTGAAAATGACCCACAATTTGTTTCATTGACTAAAACGGCCACCTTGTCTTTAAATTTAAGGAACAACAGTGTCAATTGCTTTGAAATTTTTAAGTTTTCCAGACAATTGACATATCCTTGTAATCGGAAAATGCATAGGTCTTAATTAATATCATTTTTAAGTTTATGTATAAACAAATATTACATTATTTAAATGTTAAATAAATAAATATAAATAATAATTTGGTATTTAAAATTTTTCTCGACCTATCTGTACAGCATGATATTTATAAC